>NQII01000943.1:206570-239767 GCA_002778355.1 Clitarchus hookeri
TGTTATTAATAACATTCTGCCACCCTGCCCAGAGGTACTAATTAATTCACTTTTGAGCTCCTCTCCCGATGTGGCCCAGGTGCTGTCAATTTGCTGCTGGGGAAACCCGAGTGCTGCCATTCGCTCTAGCTCCTCACAGTAAGCAAGCAAACAAGTAGAAAAAATTCACACAAGACAAAGTTTACCCAGCACTAGTGTGCCCCCTAGTATGCATTTCTGGAGGGAAGAGCGTATCCAATCACAAGGGAAGTGAACTCTGTCTTAATGTCACTTGTCCATCACACCGTGTGTTTGTGTAGCCTGTAGAGGACTGGTGCTGATTGTAAACAAGGGTGGCTTATGGCTTATAGATTAATTAATGTGTTATAATTACACTAATAGATGCAGTAGAATGGATATGAAAATAAATATTCTCTACTCTGTTGTTATGGAAGATTATTTCAGTAAGGTATAAAATTGAAATACGTTATCACGAGTGGAAGAGAACTGTTATTGGTAATTTCCAAAACATTCTGAATACTCCCACATCACCTAAATAATGACCATACAGCATTTTTAAAAATATACACAAATGTTCAGGTTAAAGGTATTCTCTACGTTCCAGTAATCATAACCCCCACCTTCACTCGGTGAATGTAATTTCAGCTTCACTTAGAATAAAATTGACTAGTTAATGGGGTTAATTCTTTGCAAGTAATGTATATTATACAGTATAGGAGCTTCAGAGATTGAAAATTAAATTTGTTTTTCAGTAGTTGCTTTTTAGTACTTTATTTATTAAAAGACTACAGCAACAAGGAACACTTTGATCATAAACAAAATGGTTGATAACACAGTGTTACAGCATTTTGTTAATAAATAACGATCTATAGGTAAAATTAAAATGTAATTGTATGTAAATTAACACTTCGTAACGTTGCAGATTTTCAGGTGTTATATTTACTGTTAGTCACAGATATTATAATTATCTATGATTACAGAATATTTGTTGCCAATGCATTTACTATAATTTCCACATTAAGCTTTATTATAAGATTTAAACAAAATGCAGTATAATCGTTGGTAACTTTAATAGTTTATTGACCTAGAGATCATGTGTAAGTACATATATTTCATTTGTTATTTTTCAATTATTCCCTAGAGGGTAGGAAGTTTTGAATGTTTATTANCATGTGTAAGTACATATATTTCATTTGTTATTTTTCAATTATTCCCTAGAGGGTAGGAAGTTTTGAATGTTTATTAAACAAATGTATGAAAGAAAATATACCGGTTGTCTCACGTCTCGCCATTGCTGGTTGGTGGAGAGATGTGACATGGTCGACAGCCAACTGAAGGACAGATGACAACATAAGTAAGGCAGAAGTAAAATCGAACAAAATTTTTCTAACAGAAATACTACCATCACCATTGAGGATAGAAGTGTGCTTTTTTTTTTTAAAAGAAGTAAAAATTTAATTATGATATGATAATACAATAATTGCTGCAGAATGTTTTAATTCGTAAGAATTGATAAGAAGAGTGAATTATCTTTTAATTGGTTTGAAACAAAGATTTAGTTTAATAAAAAAATTTGAGATGCTGAAAATGTCAATGTACTTATTCCACGTAAATATTAAACTGTGATTTTAACTGAAATGTTAAAATTCAGTGATAAATAACTTCTGAGTAATGTACGCAATAACAAAATTATGACGGGCATTTAAACTTTTAAATATCTGGTTTATTCTTTTAATAAATTAGANGTTATTCCTGACCTTTCAGCATTGAACTATGGATGTACCTGCACTTTGGTGATGTGTTTGTACTTTTTTTTTTTTTGTAACTTTTGTTTTTAATATACCTGCACCCCTTATTTTGTTGTTTGGCAGTGCCTTTCAGAAACCTTAGTCCACCACAAAGTATATGGTAGTTGTAACCGGAATGTTACGCATGATTCCACAAATAACTGTTATTTGTCACATAAGAACCGTAAGAAAATTTTTATGTCCTACTATTCTTTTGGTATGAAATCTGTACAGATGTAATAATATATATTAAAAAATGTGTATAGTTCATTATTAGTTAGGGTTAACTTAGAATGATAATAAAATTATCTAATAAGTGTTAGTGCACATAAAAATTAATATTATTACACTGTCTAAAATACTTTTTGTATTACTGAACCTGTTAGGGATGGTAACTTAACAAGAAGTTATATCTATAATTAAAGAGCCTACTTTCTTCTACATATATGCAAATAATTTTGATGGAGTTCTTAAAAGGTTAGATGATAGGTTGGTCTCGAGGTAATTTTGATAACTTTATCATTAGAAATGGGACCAGAAACAAATGCAATCATAGTGAGACAATCACAAAGACACGTGTGTCTTACCTGGAGTCTAACACAAAAGGCCTTGTACCATAAGCTGGCATACAATTAACTACATTACAAAGGTAGGATTTGGAATTGGAACATCAACTTTGGTAGTAATCAGTATAAAGTTTTGATAGATTGGGTTTACTAACTTCAAATATTTACAGGGACATTAATTTAAAAACAAGTATGCAAGGAACTTAAGTCATGTATGTTTATATGGCCTACCGTAGCAATACATGTGTACAGAATTTGGTGGAAATAGGTTGACTTGTTCCAGAGATACTGCATAAAAGCTTTAGTTTCTCATTTGGCACTATTTTACACAAAAGGTATAAAACAGGCACTGTATAGATGTATCTGCTGCTTCTAATATAAACTGTCATCATAAAAAGTTTGGTTGAAATTTGTCGCATTATTAAATATATATAATAAACTTATCTAAATAATTTATATTTTTGCACCATTTTGAAGAAAAATGTTTGACCTAATTAAATTATGTAAGTTTACATAACCCACTGTAGCACTACTTGTGTGAAAAGTTTGGCGGGAATTAGATGGCTGGTTCTCAAGATACGGCATAAATGTTGCATTTAATCACTTGGTACCTATCTTACAAAAAGGTGGCAAAAGTTGATCTCTCTAAGCCTGTTTAATGCTTCTAATGGATATTCTCAGCGAGCAAATTTTAATTGAAATTGGTTTACTTGTTTAATAGAATGACATACGTATCTAAATTATTTATATGGCAGCCATACTGTAAATAATACCACATACTTAAACATGGCATACAGTTTTCAGAATCAGTTTTAGGTGTCAGTCACGTTCAGGCGAGTCGCCAATACAAAGACTGCCCTTCAGTTGAGCACATTGTGTGTAGAGGCGGTGAGGGAAGTGGTGAGTGAGCAAGAGTTAGCCCTAGAAGTCACAGAAAATTATTTTAAAAAAGTCTTCCATCTTTCAGGTATTGTAACTGTACACAAATTCGATAAGCAAATGTGAAACAAATGTACCAGTGTACCTTGAAAATGTGTGTACATTTTGACTAAATAAAAAAAAATATCTGCAACCATGTGTTTGTGAGGCTACAGATTATTAAATTGCTGCCTAGCTCATCTTGACATAAGAATGTTTCGTTAAGTTTACTTAGCAGAAAGTGAAACTCTAAATTTGTATACACTATTTAAAAAAAATGTAAATAACATTGTGCAGGATGGATGGTGCCATTACTGTAAGATATTAGATTCTGTACCATTGCTGAAATTTTGTATGTATTTGTGTATTGTACATTTATTGCATTGTAAGTTACAGTATTGGTGAGATTTAGCTTGCATTTGGTAGTTTATGCCATTTGTTGGTGTTGGTATTTTGGTCAATGTGCTGGCCACTACAAAGTCAGTAGATAAGTGAAATAGAAAGTGTGGAGACTTCATGACGTGCTCTACTATAGTATAAAATTATAGGAGATACTGTACATTTAAACTAGGGATGCACCAATATTGGTCTAGCCGATATATCGGTCAAATGAAGTCAATAATATCGGCCAATATTGTAGCCTATATATTGGCCAATAACTCCATTCAAAATGAGATAACTCCATCAAATTTTAAAATATTAACAGGTAAGATGCTATCGATTTTTAGTCTTGACAGCTTAAACTGTTGGTTTTTGACAAAAGGAAGTTCAATGCATTGATAAGTGCATGGCCGTCTTGTTATAACAAGAAATTAAAAAATTAAAAAAATTTAAGTGCATGTACCAAAAATCAGTTACCGCCCTTACTTTCAAACCTAAACCATTTACAGTGTTTCTACTTATATACATATTCATGTGTCAGCTATATAATAATATACACGAAAAAGTAGTGAAATAACCAAATATTTAGACGAACATCTAATTTCTAATACCTGTGATGTTTTTGAATGGTGGCGCAACAAGGAACGTTTCCCCATCCTTGCTAGCATTGCCAGAGCATACCTGTTGCCCCCTCCATCCAGTGTTGAAAGCGAAAGATTATTCAGCACCACTGGCAAAGTGCTTACACAATTAAGGAACCGACGTAAACCAAATATTGTTGTAGAACTTGCATTTTTGAAAGGAAACATTGATTTGTGGCATTAAATCAATCAAGTGGTACCTTTGTGATGAGTGTATATAATTTAGTAAGCACGTTTTTTGTCATTATGTTTAAGCTTTGGTTAATTGTTTTATTACTTTGTATGTTTTGTAAGAATACTAAATACCAAATATAAACTTTTTTGTAAAAATTTAAATATCAGCAAATATGCGGCTTATGCTGGCCGATACCAATATACTAAAAATAGGCAGATATATCGGTGCATCCCTAATTTAAACCAAATTAATGTGTATTTAGTAATGGAATTTTTTAATTTAATGGTAGTACGTATTATTAAAACATGTGGATATTTGTCAGTTGGTGCTCTTAGTTGTTTTACGTTAGATTTGTGCACCTAACATACATGTGTTGCATATTTCTACATAATTATGTTTTCCAGGTACAAAATGATTTCTCAGTTCACGTGGCCAAATTTCCGTGCTGGATCTGACAAGGATGGTACAAGAGTGCTTATTGATGAAGGAGGGTTTTCTCACGACGTGAAATATGGCCACACTAAGATTTTCATCCGTTCTCCTACTACTCTGGCAAAGCTGGAAGAGGTGGGGAATTCCTCAAAAATATTTAGATTGTATTGCAATTTATATGCACTGTTAAATATTGTGTTAATATTATGGTGAGATGACTAAAACAGTGATACATAATTACAAACATTTTCCACTACATGCCTCAAAATTTGACAAGTGTCAGAATGAAAGTGGTCGAAGACATTTTTTAGTTGCATGCATAACTGTATTGTAATGTAATTTTGTTTAACAATGGTTCTGTGCATCTCTCTATTGTAATAATTTTTTTTTTTTGGCGACACTTCCCAAAGTTTTATTGTGTTTTTGAGAGTTACATAGACTTACATGCATGTAACTTCTTTTTACACCCTCTTGAACTAGATGAATAATTTAATGTCTCTATATTTGACATAGTCGAAAGAGTGTGATCACATTTACCTGCCTCCAGTGTGCATTACCTGAAGCTTTACATATTAATAGTTGTATTATATTTGGTATGCTTGGGAATACTTTTGAGTTCAGATTGCTTTTTGGTTGGGTTTGAACTGCATTCCTAGCGGTCATGGTAGTTTTGGTATACTGCTGGTTGTTAATCTTTCTGTTGGTGTGCGGCCCTTAACAAAGTCACGAACAGCAGATAATTTGGGAGAAGGAAGTATGGAAACTTTGTGAAGTACCCTAGATGAGTATTAAACCACAGGAAATACTGCACATATGCCAAAACATGTTTGCATATACATACTAACAAATTTCCTCATTTAAAGATATTACAAAAAAAAAGTGTTGAGAACTACATGTTATTAATAACATTCTGCCACCCTGCCCAGAGGTACTAATTAATTCACTTTTGAGCTCTTCTCGTGATGTGGCCCAGGTGCTGTGAATGTGCTGCTGGAGAAGCCCGAGTGCTGCCATTCGCTCTAGCTCCTTCCAGTAAGCAAGCAAACAAGTAGAAAAAATTCACACAAGACAAAGTTTACCCAGCACTAGTGTGCCCCCTAGTATGCATTTCTGGACGGAAGAGCGTATTCAATCACAAGGGAAGTGAACTCTGTCTTAATGTCACTTGTCCATCACACCGTGTGTTTGTGTAGCCTGTAGAGGACTGGTGCTGATTGTAAACAAGGGTGGCTTATGGCTTATAGATTAATTAATGTGTTATAATTACACTAATAGATGCAGTAGAATGGATATGAAAATAAATATTCTCTACTCTGTTGTTATGGAAGATTATTTCAGTAAGGTATAAAATTGAAATACGTTATCACGAGTGGAAGAGAACTGTTATTGGTAATTTCCAAAAAATTCTGAATACTCCCACATCACCTAAATAATGACCATACAGCATTTTTAAAAATATACACAAATGTTCAGGTTAAAGGTGTTCTCTACGTTCCAGTAATCACAACCCCCACCTTCACTCGGTGAATGTAATTTCAGCTTCGCTTAGAATAGAATTGACTAGTTAATGGGGTTAATTCTTTGCAAGTAATGTATATTATACAGTATAGGAGCTTCAGAGATTGAAAATTAAATTTGTTTTTCAGTAGTTGCTTTTTAGTATTTTTATTTATTAAAAGACTACAGCAACAAGGAACACTTTGATCATAAACAAAATGGTTGATAACACAGTGTTACAGCATTTTGTTAATAAATAACGATCTATAGGTAAAATTAAAATGTAATCGTATGTAAATTAACACTTCGTAACGTTGCAGATTTTCAGGTGTTATATTTACTGTTAGTCACAGACATTATAATTATCTATGATTACAGAATATTTGTTGCCAATGCATTTACTATAATTTCCACATTAAGCTTTATTATAAGATTTAAACAAAATGCAGTATAATCGTTGGTAACTTTAATAGTTTATTGACCTAGAGACCATGTGTAAGTACATATATTTCATTTGTTATTTTTCAATTATTCCCTAGAGGGTAGGAAGTTTTGAATGTTTATTAAACAAATGTATGAAAGAAAATATACCGGTTGTCTCACGTCTCGCCATTGCTGGTTGGTGGAGAGATGTGACATGGTCGACAGCCAACTGAAGGACAGATGACAACATAAGTAAGGCAGAAGTAAAATCGAACAAAATTTTTCTAACAGAAATACTACCATCACCATTGAGGATAGAAGTGTGCTTTTTTTTTTTAAAAGAAGTAAAAATTTAATTATGATATGATAATACAATAATTGCTGCAGAATGTTTTAATTCGTAAGAATTGATAAGAAGAGTGAATTATCTTTTAATTGGTTTGAAACAAAGATTTAGTTTAATAAAAAAATTTGAGATGCTGAAAATGTCAATGTACTTATTCCACGTAAATATTAAACTGTGATTTTAACTGAAATGTTAAAATTCAGTGATAAATAACTTCTGAGTAATGTACGCAATAACAAAATTATGACGGGCATTTAAACTTTTAAATATCTGGTTTATTCTTTTAATAAATTAGATGATGAGAACTTAAGTGTGTACATTGTGGTATGAGCTGAAGTATGTATCGGGAATCTGTGGTGATAACAGGGTAGTTTATCAAAACGTGGGGTATCGGGACAGCCCTAGTTTTGATGTAAAGAAAATAACTTTAAGAAAAAATAATTTGCATTGTCAAGTTATATAAAAAAAAAAATCATACGTGTACCAAGCATCATTATGAAGGTGTAAAATTCTTTCTTTCCCGTTTCATTTGCCACGAANCTGGTGAGAACTTAAGTGTGTACATTGTGGTATGAGTTGAAGTATGTATCGGGAATCTGTGGTGATAACAGGGTAGTTTATCAAAACGTGGGGTATTGGGACAGCCCTAGTTTTGATGTAAAGAAAATAACTTTAAGAAAAAATAATTTGCATTGTCAAGTTATATAAAAAAAAAATCATACGTGTACCAAGCATCATTATGAAGGTGTAAAATTCTTTCTTTCCCGTTTCATTTGCCACGAAGTTAACAAGCCGATATTAACTTGGTTCAGCCGTTATAAGTCACCGGTCACAGATGTCTTTCTGCATGCAGGCTCGCAGCAAGATGATCCCAGGCATAGTGATCCTGCTGCAGAAGTTGTGGCGAGGGACCATGTGCAGGATACGGTACAGGAAGATGAAGGCTGCTCTCAAGATCATGAAGTTCTACAGGCAGTGCAAGATCAGAAAGTATATCAACCAGTTGGAAGTCACCTTCAGGTAAAGTGACCTTCAGAATGCTCATTAATAGAAGTGAAATTGTATGGTGAATTGTGACCAAAGTAAAATTACATTGATGTGCAAATTAACACACTGCACTGACAATTTTATCTTGTAAAAATTGAAATTATGTCATCTTGACGCACTACTCATACTGACATTTATTTGAGCACGATTTAGTGTCAATCACGTCACCCCAGACGGGGTTTGAACCCTGAACGACTTGCTACCAGAGCCTACCAGCATGCCCCTAGACGCGGAGGCACCCACGGACATGTCGGCCAAGTTCGCTTAACCTTTGTCAGACGTCATGCCAACCCCCCCATGTGTAATAGAAGCCAGTAAAGTGGCCCAGCTACGCGCCTAAGTTCACGCTGCCAATGCAACACCTCATGACAGACGCCTGCTGCTTTCACCAAGGACCGAGAGATGACACCAGAGAGCGCAGCTCCACCCACGGGAGGAGCTCATCCCCACCACCCTCTTACCACAGAGAGCTCCCGGGCAAGTGGAATATATGTCCGTCCACAGCCGCAGAACGGCAGTTCATTCTCCGCAGCTCACATTACCACCTCGTGTGCTGGAGCTCTCTGCAGGCATTGACGTCCTCCAGACTAGGACCACCACTACCTACCAGATATTAAAGACCCTCATCAGCAATCCCTGAAGAAATTTTCACCCCTTGAACACTCTACCTTTCTGGTAGTGCCACCAAAGTCCCTTAGGGACAATAGCATTAAGTTATTTAGGGTTAGTTAGTATTATAGCTACCTAACCACATCTGCTCTTATCTAGTTTAGACCCAAGTTCCCTTCACCTGGTTTATCGTAGTCTACTTCTGTTACAGTCCTTGTTAGTTAGGAGTTAGTGCGGGCCACCATGTCTATTTCCTCACGGGAATAAACACGTTTTATATTGAACCTCCAAGTACTGATTCTAGGGTGACTGTGACTTGTATCCACCGTAGACGTCCGTCCACCAGGGAAAAGCAGACCGTGTCATTACAACCCAATTGCCGAACCTAGAGTGGCACTGCGGGCTCCCTTAACCGGGCGCACGCACGTCGCGAACACACCCATTAGACTGCCACCCATACTGTGCCCCTGGTTCACAGTATGGTAGAGTCCCAACCACTAGGAACTCTATCCATAAGGTGGCTAATCAACCAGCCCAGCCAATTCATTCCATCCACCATGCTGAACTGTCGCCGGTTGGAGGAATCGAGTATGACTCTGGGTGGCTCGTCCCTGGTGGGCTTGACACTTAGCTAGGGATCTTGGTCATCTGCTCTTCCCTAGCGTGGCAGACCTTAGTTCCTACCTCTATGCCATACACCCATGGGAGGGGTGTGAAGTGGCAAGCTAGAAAGGCAACTACTGCCTCTGAATCCAACGTGAGCTGTAACCCAGTCCCAACTCCCCAACTACCCTCTGCAGCATAACCCTCCCCAGGAACGAGCCCAAGTCGCCCGACAACTGGCGAGGCCTCACCTCCTAGTCCCCCCCTACACTCCGTATTTCAGCCACCCTAAAAGACTGCCGGCGAGCCGCACCAAGTCGTTGTCGACTTCCATCAGGGACTCCACATCCTACTAGGTATAGCGAACTCGTAGTTCCAGAACCAGCAGCCCTCCGCGACCTACCATCAGTACCGCCAGCCACAAAAAAAAACTACAAGTACTTGGTACCCCACTTAGCCAAATGGCCATCCGAGGTGTTGTCATTATACAAATACTGACATTAAATAAATTTCACACAAAGAAATTAGTGGGGCTTGGAAATAGAATTTAGAAGAAGAAATTATTAAATACATGTTACGTTAAGAGTTAAAAACGGTGCTGCTGACTCCTCCCTCACGACTCTGTCCACCCGTAGAAGACAGAGGGCTTGGTATGCGATTGTGTTCTTTTACTCTATGTTGTGGCGTTTTTGTGTTCCGGCCGGCTCCAGCAGCAACAGCAGCAGAGTCAGGAGCTACCCCGGGTCACGCCCAATACAGGTAAACCAGTGACTGTGTGCAAACCCGTAGTACGAACGACAGTTAAGCCCACAGCAGACTTTGTGCTGTGCCGTCAAGCCACGCACCCTAGCTTATATACCGGCCGGGACCCGGGCAGCAGCCAATTGTCAGTCCAGTCATATCGCCCGTGTGTCTGACACACACAAAACCTTGCCCGATAGACGTCGTCGTCAATCTTGTACCCAAAATTTATGAAACATGGGTAGTAATAAGAATGTAAATTTTTAACTCAATGTTTTGGTGAAAAATGGGAAGGGATAAAAAAATAAATTCTGCAGAAGTATGTAACAGGTTGATACTTGTGGATAGAAAAAAAAAACACACACAAAATAGTTGGATGACCCATTTCGATGTACTGATGTGTGAATGTGACGTTTCACGGACTGGACCAACTTCCTTGGGTGGTGAGGGATGACGCACGGGTTCAGTTGTAGTAGTATAGTTACCAGAGAACGTGGTGACTGGAGCAAACTAAGATACAGCAAGAAATTAAAATACTGTATTGATGATACATGTTTTGTGTACTGTGCATGGTGTGGAGGTGCAATGGCTTTATATTATAATTACAGTGATTGTAATGAAATGAAATTTACTCACAACTTAATTTATAAATTGACTACTTGAATGAGAGGTTCCAGAGTAGTATTAGATTCCATACAGTTGTTTTCTCACGCCTTTTTATTTGGCTTTCACCATGTATATTTCTATAACTATACTATGCTTGCAGAAATGTTATAACAACATAATTGAGATGTTTTGAGGCTATCTATTGTTCAGTAGTAGCATCGGCTGGTTAATTTTTTTCCAAAGCTATTTGTGATAGTATGCTTGCGTTTCAGGAATGCTAAAAACATGCAGGACTATGGCAAAAACCTAAAGTGGCCGCCGCCTTCCTTGGCCGTCAGTCCTGCTGTCCCGCTGCTTCAGAAGCTCTTCAACATCTGGCGAGCGTCGATGATCCTCAGCTCCGTGCCAAGAGAGGAGTGGCCACAGCTGAAGCTCAAGGTAACAGGGAATGTTACCCACCCTACACAGTTATTTTGACACGAGTATGTCTTTATAATCAAACTAACATATGGGTAAGGTTACTTCTATTACAGGTTGGGAATATTGATGTTAAAAGTTTAGCAACCCATAATTTTTGCCTCTAGGCAAGCAATAGTGTTAAAAGTGTACCAGATTCTCTACGTTAAATAACAGGATAATTGCAATAATCATAAATAAAATATAAAATAACTTCATAACTAAGTAAAATGTTTCTACTTTATTATTCATGTACCTTAAAATTTTAATTATAGGTTACATTTTGGAACACTGCACACTTAGCGGTAGAAATTTTCCATATGTCAGACTCTCCCATAAGAAATCTCGTTTTGTTCCTAACCAGAGTAGAATAAACCTTACACATGGGGTACTAGTATAGACACGGAGATTGACATTTGCAGGGTGATCCATTCCAACACTATAACTTCGTGACTAAAAACACAATTGAAATTAATATAATGTAATTTGATTGGGTATATGACCACGATACAAACAACACAACCTTGAGTTGGTGCTGTGCTTGTATAAGGTGAGGGTGGGGGGGCTTGTGATGACTGGTGACAATTTTGGGCATGGAAAAAAACTTCAGAGCATTACATCTCACGCTGATGTGTTGGCGCTCTGATTTTGGTGCCAGACAAAGCTCTTGTCTATATCTGTCAATTTGTGCCATAAAATCCAAGCATCTATTTCATTACTTTCATTTCATTCCCATTTTGCAAAGAAAATATTACCCACTAACACACATGTATATGCGTAAATCCCCCGGCTGGCTCTCCGACACAGTCACAACCCAATTTTTTAAAGTAGGCTTGTGCAAATATTCAATACAGTATTTCAGAATAATAATAAAAAAATTTAAAATGTTATTAAAATTTTTATAGGAAGTTATTATTATTTTTTGTGGAAATCCTGTCTATCTAAACATTTTGCAGTTCAATTATTATTTATGTGCTTATCAAATGTTGATTTAGTTTAAGCCAACAGTTATCTGCTTGTTTGTTTTTATAATTATAGTATTAAAATAACTACATAAGACTAAACTTGAAATGTTGACAAGAATCTCCTGGAGTTAAACATCTCTCAGCATACATTTTTTGTTCAGTGCTTCAGTAAGTTTATATTTAAGCTCTCATTTGTTCATTATGAAGACCACTCATGTCTTTTAACTTCTATTTATGCATGAATAAAATATTTTTAAAATATGCCACTACTGTATCATAATAAGCAAACATTGACACAGTATTATGCGAGTTTGAATACGTGGCTTAGAGTGCATAACCATCCTTTCTACCTCCCCTCCCCCTGACTTTATTTGCCATCCCACACCCTTGCCCCTGCAATGAGTTGTAAATTAAGTATAAAAGGATTATTTATAGATTTGTTTTTGATTTGGTTTCAAAGGAAGTGCAATATTTTCTGGAGTTAAAGTTAATCCGATTTTCTAGAATTATAATAAACTTAGAAGCATTTGTCCGATGCAGAAAAGCTGCTATGCCGTAGACAAAAGCCAGAGAGTGGTAATTTGTAAACAAATAATTAATGTTGTACACAGTGTAGCATCTGGATACATTTGTGATTGTGAGCGACTGTACAATGCATGTTTTAGATCATTGCTGTATCTGCTTTGAGAGGGAAGCGTGCATCGTGGGGCCAGGGCAGGAAGTGGCTGGGCAACTACCTCGCTCGTCCCGAGGAAAATTCTCTGAGCGCCTCCTTCACTGCCAGTGTCAACAACTTGCGCAATACAGACAACTTCAAAACAGTATGTTACTTACCAGCCTGCTGCATTTCTCTTTCTTTCTTTCTTTCTTTCTTTCTTTCTTTTACACTTTTTCTAGGATTTTAATTTAAAAAATGGAAATTTAAGGAAATTGGTTTTTCTTTAATTTATAAAACTGAAAACATATAGGCTGTTCATGGTGAAGTGAGCATTTTTGATAACCGTGCTTAAGATTTACTGGTATCTTCATTTTTTATTCTTCTGCCAGATGTACAATTTACATATCTGTGAGCCCAGTGGTTTTATTCATGCATCAGTCAAGTGAAAACGCGAAATTTTTTGGAACCTAAATTTGTTACCAACATGCTAATTTGTATTCTCCTTTGTGTAAAGCAGAAAAAAGCAAACTTTATTTGCCGTAAATCCAAACGTTACACTCAAAATACAAAGGGCCAGAGTTGTGTAGTGGTCAGACTGCTCGCCTCCCACCTAGGTGAATTGGGTTTTATTCTTGGCAGAGTCCCTCCCGGATTTTTGCATGTGGGAATCGTGCCGTACGATGCCGCTTGTCAGGGGATTTTCTCGCAGATGTCCCGTTTTTTTCCCCTCCACTCCCCCCTAGTATACCGGCGATACTCCATATTTACCTTGCTTTACCTTCATTGGCTCTCAAGACCTCGATCTTAAGAGCAGCACAAATCTCTCCACTCAACTCAAAATACAATTGCAGGAATATGAACTATTTTTTCTTAATTTGCAGCCAACTTACCTGGGAGGCCTTTGTATTGTAGCATAGGATGCCGTTAACAGGAGGGGTTTTTTTTTTTAAAGGTTGACTTCCAAAGTGCTTACTTTACTGTGTGGGGTCGTGGTGGCTGAACGGTTAGACTGCTCGCCTCCCACCAAGGCAAACCAGCTTCAATGCCTGGCCGGATCATTCCCGGATTTTCACAAGTGAGAATCGTGCCGGACGATGCCGCTGGTCGGCGGGTTTTCTCTGGGATCTCCCGTTTCTCCCGCCCTTGCATTTCGGCGCCACTCCATTCTCACCTCGCTTCACCCTCATTGGCTTTCAAGACCTCGTTAAGAGCCGCCCAAATCTCTTCACTCACTCACTCACTGTGAACAGCCTGTACCTTATAGTCATTCAAAAAGTTATTCCTAATGTTTGTAATGAATACATTCTATTGTGTGACCAATCTCATAATGGCTGTGAATATTATTATGAGCATAGCCACAATACTTTGATTAACGAAAGCCCTTCATCACAGAGCTCGAACTGTGGACCTGGATTGCTGCTGTACCAGCCTCAGGGACATTACAACATACACCAAGGCTTTTCAGATACAAGCAAATTGAGGATTGAGAGTGTGTTAATCTGTAAGATGGAGGGCTGCATCCAGACGAAAAGCTTAACTTAGCTGGTAAATGTTACAAAATGGGAGTTAAAAAAAAATTTTATTCGGCAGTTATGGGCAATACAATCATGGTCATAATTAGGGGTGGGTGAAGCTTAAAAATTTAATTTTAAAGTGAATTTGAAGCAAATTTTTTTAAATATTCGCAAATTCAAATTGAATATTGAATTGAATGGTTTTGTTGACAAGTGCATATTAAACAAATAATTTTTTTATTTAATTTAATTTAATAAATACATACATTCTTACAAGCTAGGTAAAAGGCAGATAAAAAAAAAATGTTTTCCACTGATTTACAAAACAAACTTGATATTTTTTTTTTACTATGCAAGAACACATATTGCCAATCATGATAAAACTCTAAATTACAAACCTGAAAATTAATCCAGGCATAAGGAATATTTAAAAGAAGCATATTATAAAAGACTTAAAATTAATTTTTCATCACATTAGTACATTCCTTGGCTTAAATGCAAAATAATATTAAATAAGAAACTAAATATAATTTCAGCAAAGTGTGAAACATACATAACTTGGACACAATAATTTATTGCAGTGCTAGTGTTTTTACACCCCAGTAGTTATGTTTCGTAGGTGTACGTTATTAAATGATGTGAGTTAATGTTGTGGAGTGTCAAGTTTATTGGAATTTTTTTTGTCTCTCCATCTTTGTCTTCTACAAATACGCACAGTAACTGTTCCATTCCTTTATTACTTGCTCTATGATTTGGTCAACGGAACACTGTTGGCTGTATAAGTATTCCGAGACCACTTAAAATGACGTGACGTGAAGTGAAGATAAGCTGTTAATTTCCGCTTTATTTTTATTACATTACTGAGATTTGAATCACAGTGGGTGCAATTCACAGCAATTAAGTTTGTAAAGCTTGCAGTTTAATCTCCTTTTCATCACACCGTAATCCATTATTGCTCTGTTGAACATGAGAGAAATAAACTTATATTACCTATTAAAATCTGCGGTGCCGAATTAAGTTTGGGAGGATAATTAAGTGTTTCATAATAAAAAAGGTGTTTTTTTCCTCCCGATGTGTGTGTGTGTGTGTGTGTGTGTGTGTGTGTGCAGGTGTGTACACAGAGCACACAGAGTTGCTTTTCATAGCAACTGCTATCACCTCTCGAACAGTATACAAAAAAAAGTGCTTCCGGTAACACAAACTGCAACCAGCAGAAATAGCACTAAACTAGCAAAATACCAAACCACGTGAACACACCTACTAAGCCCATGTCATCTTTGTTTTTTGGGCAAATAATAATAAATAATTTAAGTTGCCCAAAGGTACTTTTTTTTTTGCAAAGTTTGAAGTGAAAAATTTTATTTAGAATACAAAGCCGAATATTAAAAATCTTTGATTCAAATACGAATTTTCGAAGCTTCGTTCACCCTTAGGTCATAATGAAACTTTTGTTTTTAAATATGAAACTCAAAAATCCATTCATTTTTTATCAACGTCAAAATAAGATTATAAAATCCTGATAAACAGTGTTTGGTGTGAAAAGTTTGGCAACTCTAAATCCTTTAATAGTGGAGGAATGTTCATAACAATCACTTTTGTTAGTCGCTGAAGGTGTAGCAGAGAAGAATATGTGAGAACTGCTGTAGCGGTGGTTACCTAATTAACTGTGCGGTTTATAAGGATAAGATTCAGATTTTGCTGCCACTAATTCATTTTTCTAGTTTTCTTCAACATGTGGGCTTCACAAATACTGCTCGGGGGTCACATGCAGCCTGCAGGTCACCTGTTGGACATCCTGTTCATTCGCCATTGTAATCTTGTTACCAGTGTACAGCTGTGTTCCACAGCTTATTCAAACCTTTGCAAATGCATCCCTGTTGACAATAAAATTCCATCTGATTGCAAAATTTTAAATTGAAGGTGTGTAAACTCCTATACTAAGTAAGGTATAACTCAAATTTTGGGCTGTCAATATTTCAATTCTTCAGTCGAACAGTAGAACAACTTCCTGTTCATCTTACTGAGGAGATAAGGGACCGGTTGGATGTCCAGATAATAACAGGATCAGGTCCTAAATGAACACAACCCTGTAGACTGCAGTATGTATTCGTAAATGATAGGGCGTTACCCAAGAAAAAATAGGTGACCTAACTTTAACATGAGACACAAGTCTAAGATGAGATTATTAACTGTTGTGTTATAATAATTGACTTATATTTAGGCAAATTGTTTTATTTAACATTTTTGCTTATTTAAAATTTCTTAAAATACAGGTGCGTAAGTACTCGCAGGCTGTTACTTGTCGATACACTTGTATAGATACCACGTCACTTTTTTATTTGCAGGGATGTGCGATCACTAGGTTTTACTGGCTACACCTGCTTCCTCAGGTGGCAGGTTGTAGCACACTCGCCGCTAGAGGAAGCTGGCCTAGCCAGTGAAATATTGCGATCACATACACTCACAGAAAGGAAGGGTCGCCCTGTCCGTGACAAGTACGTCGGGAAGTGCCAGCTTGCGAGTCTGTGCTTCTGTCTCCTCGGTAATATTGATAGCCTAGCAGCCTCTCCCTTGCCATTTTCTTATTAATTTATGGATACTTGAGTGATTTCTCTCTTTCCAGGTATTGTTTTCATCGTACATTTGCAAAACCAACAGGTTTAACAAGCCTGCCAACCGTACGCTTCTAGTCACAGACAAAGCCATTTACAAGCTGGATTCCCTCAAGTTCAAAGCTATGCGGAAAGGATCCTCCATCGATGAGGTATTGTCAGAGCTATTTGTTTTTCTCGAGTCGATTGCTGTTGTATAGTTAGCGAGATGTTTCGTATATGGTACAGAATTTTGAGCAAGTTGTAAAAATGTGATGGCATTACTAGGTTGATTGATGGAATTATTAACCTATTTTACACAACAGTTTTGACAATAAATAAAGCAGTGTATTATAGCTAACAGGTGATCTATTGCAGATTACCGGAGTAAGCGTCAGTCCTGGACGAGACCAGCTGGTGGTAATCCATTCCAGCACCGGCAACGATTTAGTGGTTTCACTTGTTCCTGCAACTCAGGGTGAAGACAGAGTAGGAGAGCTGGTCGCTATTCTCTCAAATCTCTACTCAAGGTACAGAGCTATAAGCAATATACAGTATGACTTGGAAAACCCAAAATGTTCAGCATTAAGAGACACTTATACAATCTTTTCAGCCAGTCTGTCGTGCATTCATCTTGCATAGAACTACAGGTGTTTGCAGTGGTTTGCAGGTAGTTTTGCATGTGGTTGTAAGAAAAATGTAGGTGTGGTACATTGATACGTTAAACCTGTGATTTTACGAGGGAACCATAAAAAAAATTCAAAATATTTGAAGTAAAATAAATAGGGCTGTGTGAAAGTGACTTTTTTTCTCATTATATGAAAACGAAAGATATGTTGTGAACTGTCGTGAAACTGAACCAAAATTAAAAATAATTTCACAAGCGCTCAGTTTTAATGAAAGTTTAATGAATTTCATATTATTAGTTCACTAAGTTATTCATTATGACATATACATTGCAAAAAATCAAACCAAAAAAATGTAGAATATTGAGTATTTACCATAAGGGTTCTTGCCCACATTAAAATTTCCATTTTATGTAGTACTTTTATTTATAGTAAAATAATGAATACATACAATATTTACAGGCAAAAATTTTCCATACTTGTTCTCTAAATGAACATTCACTTAAACTCCCGAATATTCATAGAAATAGTGAATTTTCATTTCATTATGACTTTCAGAAAGCAAATTTCTTACCAAAACTAAAATGAAAGTTATTATTTAAAATTTTTGTTTTGGTATACAGAATATTTGCACAACCCTAAAAATAAGAAAAGTGTCTGCATAAACACAATTGTTAGTAACCAAAATTGATTGAAAATATGTTCATTAGCATCAAAATATAGGGTTGCAATGAAATCCAAAATTGGTACGCCAGAATATTAAAAAAAAAAAAATTGTTAAAAACTGCTGCTGTGATGTTGTAGCATTACCGTAATAGAATGTGTGCTGGTGGGGGTGGGCAAGGGGAGGGGACACTGCGACCACCTGTCCGCAGGCTCCCATCACCCTTACCCATTCTGCTAAGAAAGGGAGGGCACGAGGACACCGCATTGGTGGTTTTGCTACTATCTCCCACCTCACCAGTCATGTAATGGGAGGAAACGAGGTTACTGTTCCCATTTAGAGTTCAATTGAGGACATCTGAATCCTACCCCACCAAGCCAGATATTTACACGTGTACTGTGTACAAGGCAGTCGTTTTATTTGGCAGATGTCTGCCCTTTAAAGTGATTTATAATATATTTAATTTTAAAAATGTGTGATTTTTGGGATAGAGGCGAATAATTACAATTGTTTCCTTATGCTCTTCAATAATTGATAATTCAAAACCGCATTGTGAGATATTCAACTTGTGCTTACCATGAGTTACACATTCTTATGAAACACGTTTTTGTATTACCAGTATTTAAAATAGGGTTATATAAATACTTAGTAGTATATGAAAATATTAGTGAAAACATTTGAACTTGCATTTAGGTTTCGGTAGGAAACTTGGTTGCCAAAAGTCATATTGAACCAAAATTTATTGTAGAGTTGAATACATATTCAAATGCATATTGGATGTTCATTTAGTTGATAAACAAATAAAAAAATTTGTTTGATTTCATTGTCGAGCTACAGTACCCTATATTCTTGCTGAAATTTTAAGATTTTGTCAAACTTTTATTATGGCCAAGCTTTCATTAAATTAATTATCAGTTTCACTTAAGTCAGTGGTAATTTTCGTTTTATTAAAGAAAATATTACCAACTCATCCCTCCTCAAATTGTTTGAAGGAAGTCTTGATTCCGCTTGGTTGTGGCGGAGAAGGGGGGGGGGATCCAAATCCATGAAGCTTTCCATTGGCATTTAGTAAGATTATCCATTGACATCTGTCGTTCGTTGCAAGAAGAAACGTGAATGACCCATGTTGCAGGTTGAGGCATATGGACCTGACGGTGACGGTGGCCAGCAGGTTCCAGTGCATGCTGGGACAAAAGTCTCGACAGCTCCGCGTGGAGGTGTCTGCAGATGTGCAGGGGCCCGCGTTCAAACGCGAAGGGGATGCCATTGTGTATGCGCTGCCGCCCAGTTACGCAGTGGTGGAGCAGAACGGTCAACTCCCGCCAAACAGGATAAACAAAACATGATAGCGAGTGGACCGCTCCGGTCCTTCTGCTGTGTCTTGCGCAACAAAGGGGGACCTGCGCGATTCTCATTGTCGTGTGGCGGCAGGGTAAACTATTTAACTTCCTACCATTGTGTAAATTTTATTATTGGATCACAAGTATGCTCTAGATAACTTAAGCCAACAAAGAACAAACAATGCCACTGAGGCATATGAAACGTGTATAAGATATAAAATGGCATCTCGCTGGGGCTGCAGCAAATTATGTTGCAAAGATACCATCTTTGGTACGTACGGGTTTGAGTCTTACCCTATGCCAGAAAATAATGTGAATTTTGCAGGTCTGAAACAATAAGCAATTCAGTATGTACATTTTTTTTACAATTATAACTATAGAATTATAAATGTTATGTTTGACTTATTTTACTTATTTTCTTCCATTCTGTAGTAAGCTGCTTATTATAGTGTCTCTTAAGATAGGACTACCTTGTCAAATTAGAAGTGTTAAGAAGCATTTAATTAATTTTTATTTACGGCATGAGGCAGTGGCAAAGCCTGTGTGGTTATTTGATAAAGTATTAGTAAAAGCACTTTTCGTTGTGCACAGATAAAGTTTATTTATTTATTTTTGTTGTATAATGTGTGCAAAACGTTGGCTAGATGGAGTCAAGACTTTATCCGACAGCACTTTTTACTGTAACGAAAATGTTGTGGCCTCGTCATTACCATAACTCTTCCTACAGCTTAATTTAGTTGATACACTTAATGGTATAGTTAGTTTGTGTATTTCCTGTATTACTGTTATACAGTACAATTTATCCTCGGAGCGTATAAACTCAAATGTCTTTCTTTCAGAATGACGTATAAATTAGACCAACTATCTCACAATTTAAATAAAATATATTTTTTTTTTTTTTTTTACAAAATTTTGGATGCTGAGATGTGAGTACTAAAGCAGTTTAAATGATAAATATTTAAACATTTATGCCATGCTTATTGATGCGAGATAGGGCCGGCTCTGCAGAGCAGACTGTCCCAAGACAGACGCATCATTCCCAGCCAGCCTCTAGATTGGTCCACGGGAGGTTGCTTGGGGAATAAGCAGTTGTGGGATGAAGATGGGGAAGGAAATTTCATACTTCAGGGAAACTGGTGAAAGTGTCCTTTCGTATTACAGTGAGCCAAGGACATCTGTAATTGAAGGCTAGTGATGAGGAGCACAAACCTTAAGGATGTGTGGTATCTTGAGCTTACTTTCTTTGTCATTCAAAAAAAATGTTTTCCATCTTTTCTTTCTCCTCTTTCCAGTTTTAAAATTTTGACTGCACTACCACCTCAGCAACTATCAGTCAATGAATTTATATATAACCATTTTTTCACGCACACTCATTACCACATTATTATTATTATTTTTTCTTTCAAAAATCATTTTACTTAATTTTATTTTCCCGATTTTATATTTTATTTGTAATTTTGTGTAAGTAAAGGTTTTCTATTTTTAAGTATATATTTTCCACAATTTATTTTAGTGTAAAATCAGTTAAATAGTAAGGTTATTTCTAATATATTTTTATATTGCAAAGCTGATATATTCTCAACAGAGCATGTTTAAAATTACAACACATGATTGTGGCACATGTCACATTTTCAAAATTACTACTCTCCTCCACATTATTGGTTATAAACAATAACAAAAACCAACACTTCATGGGGCTGCAGGGGCTGAGCAGTTAGCCTGCTTGCCTCCCACCAAGGCGAACCGGGTTCAATCCCTGGCCGAGTCACTCCGGGATTTTCGCAAATGGGAATCGCGCTGGATGATGCCGCTGGTCGACGGGTTTTTCATGAGGAACTCCCCAATTTTTCATCCTATGACTAAGCAGAACAAAAACACATTCCCTTACGATGTTGATTACATTTTACCTTTTTATAATGTCGTAAATGGAGTGCAATACAGTTGTGCAAATATACATCGAAGAGTGTTTTCCAAGAATGTTCTCTGAAAAAAATATGCCAACATTTCCTCCAGTATTTGAGGCTTGCAGCCAAATCAGATGTGTTACCGTACCGTAATTAATTACAGTTAATTCATGGAAAATTAATTTTAATAAAAAAAATTGAATGTTATTTTGCTTAGAAAATTTTGGCTTTGCATCCATCGCCAGTCACGTTAACTGTGTCTGTTATGTTTAGTAAACAATCCAGATTTTCCCATTGCCGAGACATTGGGGGTTATTGTTAATACAAGTACACTTTTTCCAGTTTTACTAAAATGTGAAAAACTCTTAGTTTCCCTCAAAATCAAAATAGTTCACAAAGAGAATGGAGTAGAGAGATGTGGGAGGTTCTTTAACATTGAGGTCTTGAGAACCTCCAAGAGAAAGGAAACTGCAATTATATAAAGTGCATGCTCGAAGAAGTTATAAATCACGTATTTCTCACAATGCCATGCGTAACAAATGATTCAAAGAACGAATAGTTGTCTCTTCAGTAGATGTTTCCTTTTATTATTCCATAGTTAGCTCAGTAAAGCAAACCAGTTGTGTAATGTAGTGAAACTTGGCTCAAATTTTGGAATAATGCAATTTCTTAGCCATGGTGAAAAGACAATAAGACTCTCTTTGATAAGTTTCTGTTGGACTGAAAAAAATTTAGGGTTATTAAACAGAAAAATTACAAAGAGGGTCAAATTATTTAGGTGTTTTCAGAGCAGTTGCAAAATTATGTAAAATTTAAAGCAAGAAAACTTCTTAAATTGTAACATGCTGAACAATTGAAATTTAAAGTACTGCAACTACAAAACATAGTTGCCCAGGTGTGATTTGTTACTCTGTGTAATAAAAGTATACACCTTATTGTACATTGAAGATAGTAGAGATACGGTACTCTGCCACTGAATCATGACTTGTTAAACACAGATTTGTTTTCACTCGAGTAATTGTAGTTTAGGAGCTTGTGTTTCGGTTGTGAATCCAGAGAGTAATAACTTGCTGCTTAGCTGTGGAATGTTAACAAATTTGACACTAGTTTTGAAATCAATATTAATGAAAGCACAGTTTTAATTTGATATCTATACCCTCATGCTTGTAATTGTCTATCTTGGTATAGTTTCTTTTGTTGGATTTGTATCCATAGTTGTATTAATTAGGCTGCTGCTAGCAGAATTAAGGTTGCACAGCCAAAAGCAAAGATTTATTTTTGTTTGTGGCATTAAATCACAACCTTCCCTTCCCTTTCCTCAAAACCATTGTGCTAGTAATTAATTTTTCTGTAAAATGTTATGGTTGGTAGTTCATGCGAATGTTATTTGCATAATTAAAATTGTTGTGTTAATTCCAAAAATGTTAGCATTTTTTTAATTCAAGTTTACATGGTAACAGCAGCCTAGTTGACTCAATGTTTTGTACATCACTTTGTAAATAGTACAACGTAGTGTTTGTGTGTGTGTGTGTGTGTGTGTGCGAACTTGTTCAATTTGTTGTTTGTTGAATTTGACTGGAAAAAATTATTATTTCTGAATACTTAAAATTTTTAACCCATGCTGCTCTGTCACCGGTGAAAGTGTGCTTATGAACTAAATTTGCTTGAATTTTGCACCAAAATTATTACTGTATGTTTTTAGTAAATTAGCTTTATATGTAGTATAGTCAACAGCACAAGTTAATAACTTGGAAAGTATATATATATAAATATATTAATTTTTGAAGTTTCTTCTTTGTGATTTNCAAGTTAATAACTTGGAAAGTATATATATATAAATATATTAATTTTTGAAGTTTCTTCTTTGTGATTTCAAATTAAATATGACTGAAATTTTGAAAGATTGTTATAAGTTTTTTTTGTAATGTATTTAGTGAACATATTTGTAAAAAGTAGTTAAGGTAAATGTTTTTTCAGTGATTATATGACTCTATGCCAGTCCCTTAACTTTTTGATTCCTGAGATTTTCTTTACATAAGAAAAATTTGTCTTTGTTTTCATGAAGAAATAATTTAAAAACCTGAAGTCGGAAAACACGTTCCCGCACTGAAGGACGTGCAGTTAATACTTTTCCCTAATATTTGTACCACATAACCAAACTGATATTCACCAGTCCGAATACCTTAAAACTCAACTTTGTTTTGCAATGTTCATGAGCGACTTGTCTGTAACATTTTTTTAAAAAATCTTATACACCGTATATAGAAATAATTTAACATTTTGAATCGGCAAAAAAAGTATATTATTTTGNCCCCCCCATCCCCCCTATCTTCTGTTCCTTTTCTCTCCACCTAATAATTATTAAAAAATGTATTAACTTCATTTTCGTGTATTTTATGTCCAGATTAATTTTGACAGGTTCCTGTAGATGTATAAGCTATGAAATGTAAACAAACTTGTATCTAATGGTGGAAAATGAGCACAAATATTACACACCAAATTTTTCTCAAGTGCATTAGCAAAAAATGTTGGTCACTAGGTTAAAATCATGGGAAGCAGTTTCATAGGTTTTTNTTTATATACTGTAGTAATTTTCTACGTTGTACCAAGTTTTCATGAACGGAATCTTAAAAAGTTTAAAAGAAGTGTTTGTAATGCTGGAATACAGAGTCAAGACTAATGGGAGTTGCTCAACAAGTGCAAGGAAAGTCCATTTTACTCAAAGGTTTGAATTACCGGTAAGCAAATTGCTATCAACAGATAAACGGCTACAAACTTAATAAAATAATTTTTATAAATCATTCAATTTTTTGTATTGACTTAATGTATCCTTACAGAAAAGGTTTTTTTTAAGACTTAAAAAAGTGGTTAATACTGTATCTTCAGGCAAGTAAATTTTGGGTGAAACATTGAAGTCAGTTAAGTATGTTGTTCCAAATTTTTGTCTTTAATTTAGATAATTTAATACATATATTACTGTACCTTTCCAGAACCTCTATGTTGTCAGGAATTTTGCACGTCTGAGGACTAAAAGCGTGGTAGCGCTAGGGACGACAGAGACTTGCGCAGCAAGACTCTCATCGCCTCTACGCGCAAAGCACTGAAATGGCTTGCTGTCTAGCCGTCGATAGTGCGCCTCTACGAGACTTTAAGCCTAGACCCTATCATTTTATGACCTAATAATAAAAACAAAGGTTTGATGCACGTGTCTATTCCTTTTTTATGTTTTGTACCGGAATGTTCACACTTAAAAATGACAGTGAAAATACCAGTTAGCGCCTTTTTCACTATNAATGTTCACACTTAAAAATGACAGTGAAAATACCAGTTAGCGCCTTTTTCACTATCACAAAAACATGCTATAGAGAGAAATGGAGGAACTGGAAAACTTATACAGACACGTAGCGTTTCCTTTTCATGTGCTACCTATTTTCTTTGAAGCACTTTTTAGTTAGAAATTGTTTTACGGAAATTGCAGTTTAAAGTGCTCAGTTTTATAATTACTGATTAAACATCTGAAGTGTATGTTAGAATTTAAAACCATGTGTCTCGTGGGCACATGTTGGTTAATGTCATAATGGGGAAAACCAAGAGTAGTGAATCAACTTGTCTGTGTATCCTCAAAGTTCAGAAATGAAGATATTTTCATTTTTTGTGTGATTGATTATTATTACCATGTGTATTTTGTGACTTTTTGTGCACCGGAAAAGTATGGGTTAAACCATACATTTATACCATGACATTGACCAGTATTTGCAATATAGATGAACAAAACTAGTAGTCTTAAATTAATTTCTACAAAATTTTAAGTCATAATATACAATGTAAATTATGTAANTAGATGAACAAAACTAGTAGTCTTAAATTAATTTCTACAAAATTTTAAGTCATAATATACAATGTAAATTATGTAACATTTTTTAAGATAAGTAATGTAGATATGTAGTAGTGTTGATAACTTAACAGGGATTTGATTGTACTTTACCGTTGTTTTCACTTCAAATCAAGCAACTTGCTTAAATTGGTAAGTACCTCCTAATTATTTGCTATGATCTGTATAGGAAAAATGNTCACTTCAAATCAAGCAACTTGCTTAAATTGGTAAGTACCTCCTAATTATTTGCTATGATCTGTATAGGAAAAATGTAATCCTCCACACATTTAGTTACTAACATACAGTGTATACAACACCTCGTTGCGTGAAAATCTAAGGAAGTTGCTCTTCCTTTGACTACAGCGGATAATCTATTCATCGTTTCTCAGTGTGGACTTTCAGTGAATGTGGTCTTGGAATGCAGATAAATAAAAAATGGGACCTCAGAGAATATGTTCCATGGATGCAGACTTTCAATCCATCTGGGTTCAATACGTACAGGTTCCACTGTATCTCTATATTTTTCTCTAAGTATAAAACTTGGAAGCTAATTATAAAGTTTGGAAGGTATTGTTTAGTTGAATGTATTTTTTATGAAACATACAGTATGTCAAGTCAAAAAACATTGACTTTAAATTTTTAGAATGTGAGTATACAACCTCCTTTAATTTTTTGGGAGTAAAACAAGTATTATATTCTGGAAGAAAAAAATTCAGTACACAACGTTAAAAAAAGCATCACCATCATCCACTGCAGTTATGTTGAATTTCATGTTTGCAAAAAAATTGTAACTTAAGAACTTACATTACACATCACTCAGTACTGCTAGAATTATCAAAATGTGCTGAAATATTATTCATATCATTCTCTTTTGAATTTTTAAAAATATGTGAATATAGGCACATATCTAAGGGTGACGACAGACCACCGCAATTAATGACGTGATGTGCTGAGTACTGGAGATGCAGCATTAGCAACCTTTGTATTGGGTGTAAATTTGAGAAAGGTACACAAGAATGAAAGATTTACAATGCAAAACTAATGGTGTCTTTCAGTTAATGCACTGGACTTCACTCAGTTCTTCTGTGCTTGCACTGAGAGTGGTAGTTTCCCATGTTCTAGTTGGCATTTGCACTGCAAGAGAGTGCAAATTCTGAACACCGCCATGTACAATCAAATCCCTGAAAATTNTGTTCTAGTTGGCATTTGCACTGCAAGAGAGTGCAAATTCTGAACACCGCCATGTACAATCAAATCCCTGAAAATTTGTATGTAGTTAGTATCCAGTGCCATCACGAACAATTAGATATTTAAGTATTGTATGTGCTACAGTAAGTACTTAATCCAGGCTCAAGATTTTTATTTATGCTCATAGAAAAACTTGACAAAATTAGAAGATTCTGTTTGCACATGTTTGTGAAGTGACTTTTTTTTTTTTTTTTTTTCACCATGAAGGCTGTGTGATCCCTGTGATTCCACTTTGTGTAGTACATTACATATTAAAGTGATGGAAGTGAAATTATTTAATAAAGTAAGTTTTTTTTCTCTCTTTTTATCCATCCTAACTAATATTATAAATGCGAAAGTGTGTGTGTTTGTTTGGTTTGTTTGTTTGTCCTCTCACATTACAACGGAGCAACAGATTGACGTGTTTTTTTGCACAGAGATATTTGGAGGGTCGGGAAGTGACATAGTCTACTTTTTATCCCGAGAAAATATCTTATTCCCTCGGGGAAATTCTTATTGCAAAATGAAAAAGTACACAAACGGAATAGCAATGCAATGTCGCAACCGAGCAACAGATCGACTTAATTTCTTGCACAGAAATAGTTGGAGGGCTGAAAGGTGATATTGGGTACTTTTTATAACTAGAAAATATCTCAAAAAATTTACAAACTATAATAGTGAATCAAGTCGGAAAAAAGTTTGCCACCAGCGCGCTTTCTTGCAATACGCTGTCTAAACCGTTAAAGATGGAACAATATCGTGTAGTAAAGAATTGTGTAGAATAAAAAGACCNGCTGTCTAAACCGTTAAAGATGGAACAATATCGTGTAGTAAAGAATTGTGTAGAATAAAAAGACCTAAAAAAAAACTCCATGGTAGCATATAGCTGTCTATAACAGAGAAATACTAATAAGTGTTTTTACTATTTAATTCACNAAAAAAAAACTCCATGGTAGCATATAGCTGTCTATAACAGAGAAATACTAATAAGTGTTTTTACTATTTAATTCACAGATGTTGAGTTTTATATGATATATAGAGTATAGAAGATTAACACTAAGTAAAATTCAACAAAATAAAAAAAAAAACCTAAACAATAATTCTGTAGTCCACGAGAGCAAAGCCGCGGAACCAACTAGTTTGTAATAATTGTTGCAACTTTTAATTTTTCCTAGCTGGATGTTTTATGTCCAGTGGATTCTCTATTCTAAGTTCCTCAGGGGACTGACAAAAAATTTCAATAAAAATGGACTTTTAATTAATGTGGTCTTCAAGCGCAGGTAAGTCAAAAAGTGGGACCACAGAATATGTCCCATGAATGCGGACTTTCAATCCATCTTGGTTCAATACGTAGAGGTTCCATTGTATTTCCACATTTTTTATTGTCATTATGCTAACTGTGCTGGACACTCAACAATTTTTTTAATTGATTGCATGGGACATAAATTAATGCTATTAGAGGTTAGTAGTGTCTCACAATTTTATGGACGCCATTACCCGAGAAAATCCAAGAAAGGACAATCTACGTAGACCTTAAAACTTTTTACTAATTTTGTGAGAAAACATTTTAGCAGAGTGGTGTATTTCTGATATTTTTTAGTTGTTACAGTCAGGATCCGATTTTATGAGTATATGATTCGAGGACAGTGTTACCTAAGGCCATTTTCAGGAACCACCAAAAACTCGCAAAAATAAAGAAAATTACTAATGGAAGAATTTAAAATTGAAATGGATTACAAATATGTTTACTAGTTCACAGCAATAAAATATGAGTTGTAGTCACAGCTATCAATTGATAATATGCAATAGCTGCAATAATTTACCACTTCTGAAATAACCTGTTGATTTTGTCAAAATGCTGCACATAACTCGTACTTTGTAGCAAGATAATCAATAGCAGATGTCTCGCTACACACGTATTTAAAGCGCGCAGAACAAAAAAAAAATGTGGAAATGCAATAAATTATGTATTGTAGAATTTTATTAGACGTTCAGCAAACTTCCCTCCTCCACGTCATTCATATCCTCTATGCCTCCTCCGTATCCACTTGAACATCCTACGCCTCCACTGCGTCCTACGCCATACTCCATGCCCTCCACGTCCCCCTCCACAACCTGCTGCACGTCCTCCAAATGATTTGTGTCGTCTACGCCTCCTCCACATCAACCGCGTCTTCTTTCAAGCCCTTTTCACACACCTCCCCGACCCAGCCCACGTCATCGGAGACATCCTACGCCTCCAGGACGTCCTAGACCTCCACGTCATCCTACGCCACCACGTCGTCCACAGTGTCCATGTAATCTGAGACATCGTCCATGTCCTAGTCCACATTGTCTCCGCCGTCCACCTCTCTCGTCGTCCTCTCTCTTCGTAGTCCACCACTCTTCGTCCACATTGTCTCCGTCATCTTCCTCGTCGTCCTCTCCCATCCACCTCGTCTCCGCGACCCCTTCCAGTTCTTCCGCGTATCCTCCACAGCCCCCTTCACAACTCAAGGTGTCCCCCACATCCTTCTCGGTCTCCTCCGCACCCTTCTCCACATCCTCCTCGGCCTCGTCCACGGTATTCTACACGTCCTTGACGGCCCGTTTCACGTCCACGTCACGTTTTCCACATCCTGTTTTATGTCCTCCATGGCATGTATCATGTTCTCCACGTCCCGCTCAACGTCCTCTACGGCCCCCACCACTTCCTCTGCTGCCTTTTCCATGTCGTCGATGTGCCGTTTCACGTTCTCAACATCACATTTCATGTCTTCGATGTCTAGTTTCACGTACCGATTTACGTCCTCGGCCCTCCGTTTCACGTCTACCACATCCCGTCTCATGTCTTCTACGTCACGTTTAATGTCCTCTATGTCCCGTTTCATTTCTCGATGCCCAGCGCCACGTCATCGAGGTTTCGCATCCTCGACATCCAGCTCCTCTCCTTGACGTACCGCTCAACGTCCTCGGTGGTTCACATGACGTCATCGACGTCCCGCTCAATGTCCTCGACATCTCGCTCTACATTCTTGACGTCCCGCTAAACGTTTTCCACGTCCCCTACACATTATCGGGTGCCCCTTAATGTCCTCTGTGGCCCCCTCCACGTCCCCCACTCCTTCCTCTGCAGCCACTTCCATCCCCCTCCCAATTTCCTCTGCGGCCTGCCGTTTCATGTCCTCGTCACGTTTCAACTTCCCGCTCCACTCCTCGACGTACCACTCAATGTCTTTGAAGGCCCACTCCATGTGCTCGACGTCCTGCACAACGTCCTTCGTATCTCCCTTCACAACCTCTATGGACCGCCCTTAACATCCTCCGCGCTCCCCTCCACTTCCACCATGGCCCTCACCACCTCTGCCACGGCATTAATTCACTTCCCCCTCTTCTACCCACCACATCCCCCTCAGACACTTCCACGTCCGACATGTCCCCCTCCACGTCAGCCACGTCCTCGTCTATCCTGCACGTCCTCAACGTCTCTTCTCCATGTCCCCCTTGTCAGGTCACCACATCCCCATCAACCCTCCACATCCTCCATCTTGTCAACATCCCCCTTACCACACTTCACCACCGCAATGTCGCTCAACATCTTTCATGTAGGCCACACCCTTCATATCCGCCGTGTCCTCCTCAAAGCCCACCGCATCCCCTTCCATGTCTGCCATGTCATCCTCCACGTCACCCTTGCACCCTCCACGTCCGCCTCGCCGCCCTCTTCGTTCCCCTTGCCATCTCTTCGTCAACCTCTTCTTCCACGTCCACCAAGTCTCCTGCCAATTCAGACATTTCATGCCTTCACGTTATCCATGTCCTCCACCATGTTCCCACCACTTCGTCACATCCCCTCCACTTCAGCCACATCACCTTTCACTTCCACAATGTGATACTCAAAGTCATTGTCTGCATCTGCCATGTCTCCCACCACTTCCCCTCCGTCCTCGACAAGGTCCCCCTCCGCGACCATTTACACTGCCCTCCACATCCTCGTCGACCTCATCCACGTCCAATATGTCCACGTCTGCAATGTCCTGCTCCATGACCGCCACATCTGATATGTCTTTCACCAGGTCTTCACGTTATCCACATCTCCCTACAGTTCTGCCATGTCACCTTCCACTACTGCTATGTCACCCTCAACATCCACCATGTCTGCACCATCACATTCCACTTCTGTCACGTAATCCTCCAAGACCATCACGTCATATTCACCATTCCCCTCTGTGTCTGCCACGTCCCCCGCCAGATCTGCCACATTTCCCATCACACCCGCCATGACCCCATCCACGTCTGTCTCATTTCCCTCCACATTCGTCATGTGTCTCTCCACGACTCCCTGCACTTCCTACACATCACCATCCATGTCTGCCTCTACCCCCTCCACTTCCGCCTCGTCACACTTCTACACCCACCACCACATGCTCTACGTCCTTTTCCCCACCATGTGCCACACTGTACCATCCATATCCACCACAACTGCGTCCATGTTCGCAATGCCACCCCCCCATGTCCCCCATGAACCCCTTCACAACCACCATGTCCACTACATCCCTGTCCACTTCCGCCACGTCATCATCCACCTCACCCTCCACTTCCGTCACATCCTCCACTTCTGCCTCGTAATCATCCACTTTCCCCATGTCATCCTCTACATCCACCTCGTCGCCCATCATGTCACCCTCTCCGACCCACCTTCCACGGTCCACACACCGCCCTCCACATTCGCCATGTCTTCCACATCCACCATGTCCCCTACCTGCTCTATATGTACTCCACGACCCCTTCAATGTCCTCTACATCCTCTGTGGCCTCTACCACATCATCCACGTCACTCTTTGTCCTCAATGTTCTTCGTCCTCTAAGTCACCGTACACTTCCTCCATGTCCTCCTTCTAAGTCCTTCGTCCTCTACACCCCCTTCCACTTTCTTTACATACCCCTCCACATTCCTCTTGTAAGTTCTCTGGGGTCCCCTCCACAATCGCTATGTTCCCCTTCTTAGTTCTCCACTTCCTCCTATTTCGCCACATGCCCCTCCCCCTTCTTATCATCCACATTGCCCAAGTCCTCTGTTGCCCTCTCCACATCCTCCATGCCCCAATCCACATCACCCTTTTACATCCATCGCATCACCCTCCCTTTTACATACACCACATGACCTTCCACATCCTCACCGTCCCCCATGTAAGTCGTCTATGTCCTCTACACCCTGCTCAACGTCATTCACGTCCTACACTTTCATCACCATGTTTCCCTCCATTTTCCCCATGCCCCCTCCATTTTCCTTATGCCCCCTCCATGTCCGCAACGTTCCCTTCCGTGCCCGCCACATCGTCCTTCACTTCTGCCAAGTCAACCTCTGCGTCCACCACATCTCCCTCCAATTCTGCCTCGATGTCCTCCACGTCTCGCACCACGCCCCATCGCCAAACTCCACGCACCCTCCATGTCCTCCTCGCCCCCCTTCATGACCACCACATCTGTCACTTCCCCTCCTGGGGCTAGAGTGGACTCGTCCACCGCGAGTCACCTGTTGCCACCCTCAAATTTCGATAAATTAGGGTGCGAATGATTTTTTCATTAATTAAAACAAATGTAAACGAACCCTACATACAAGCAACAGACTGGTAGAGAAGCCACGTGGCATATTTAAATTACTTTGTGTACCAAATTTATTGCAAATTAATGTTATTTTTATGGTCAATTTACTCACACAAATCTACAATGCGAAGTGATTTTGTATTTATACTTGTCAGTATGCTTCTATGTATTTATTTTTTCAAGTAAATCTTCCAGATTAATTTTGATACACTCGATGTGCTCTCGAACAGTGGTCTCTAGTGAGCCCGCTATGCTCACTGAGGGAATGGACCTAAGCCGCTTGCCCCCAGGCCCTTAAACATTCTGTACCAGTATTAAGTGTATCAATAGTTATTAATTTTATTCTGGGACTCAAATGACTCTAACATTGCCTGAGCAGCTGGGGATATATAGTAATGTGGATGTTGTCCGGTTGCTATGTTAAGAAAAATCAAGATATTACACAATATTCCTATTTCGAATAGAATGGGCGTCAGCTCACGGGGTAAGTACGAAAACAGTTCTCAGGATCATGTACAGAACAACCACATGACTCTATCCCCTGACACACGGTACAAATTTACAGAAAAATGTAAAAGGGTATTCAGGATCCTTAGCAAGTCGTAAAATTATCTTTTTTTATCTTATAAATGAAGGATGCCCCCTCGAGGAATCGATGAATTCTTGGATAGTGCCAGGGCCCGAAATACAACACTAAATGAGAACTTACAAGTGTGTGTTAACTCAAGTAAATTGTATTGCCGAATAGTAAACACAGCTACATTTATACAATGCATATTAAAGCGGACCTGACTCACAAGGCCTACCAGCAGCCGTTACTGTACAAAAAGGCCAAGAATGGCGCATAAACTTAAAATAGTAACTAAACCTCTGGGGTCAGTAAATTGAGCTGACGGAGGGGTGCAGAGTATTGGGAGAAGACTGTTGGTAAACTAAAAAAAATTCTAGCAAATTACATCAACTAATTGCCGTTAAGTGTTCAGAACAACGTTTGAACCCCCCCCCCCCCCCCCCCCCCCC
>NQII01000943.1:239773-267483 GCA_002778355.1 Clitarchus hookeri
GGGGGGGGGGGGTAGTGTGGGTGAACCGCGACCATGCCGAGAGCTCGTGACATGCTGTGAGGTATCTTAGTTTACCGACCTCATTACATAAACATGTAAAACATACAGACAATAGGACCCTTCAACGCTAGGGGATAGACCTCCTTTAACTTGAGGAGAGTTCAGAGTTTTCTTAAGCACTAATTTAAATACAAAACTCTTGATTATGTGGTGCCGTGCTAAGTACGTGGGAATTTTAGGTTTGTTAAATTTTGGGGCACTCTATGAACGGAACGGTCAGGTTGAAAGAAAGACTTATTATTTCTTACGTCACTTATTGGCTTGATGAGACACACAATTACACTCTAAAAATTATATAGAATACTTTAAGTATCCTAGCCTTGCTACTACACACCTCATCCAATATGCATGCAGCGTGCATTTATTCTGAGATTACGTCGCTATCCCGCGAATTTCATGAACATTTGTTCACGGGCGATAAATTCTTATGGTATTTAATACACATCCTAACTCTTGATTCCTATCCTAACTACAGAGATGTTTCTAGGGACATTACAGGCACTAGTTTGGAATACTCGGAAACGGGACATGACCCATTCCCAATTAAAGGATGAGGATACGCATCGGGTTGCACGATCTGCGTGTTCCCTAGGCCGCACTGGTGCGGTGACTGCGGACCTATGACATGATGACAGTGGCCGTGCCAGACCACACAGAAGTGGTCCAGATCAACTCACTTCGTTTCTTAGCTCGGGGCGTAATGTCGTTCTCAGTCTCGCAGGTTGGAAACACCCCTAAGGTGTAATTCACTAAATTCTTTTCATCGGGCATGTGCTTCTTTGCCATTGTTGGCTACCAGAATGCCTTAAGGGTGGAACCGTGTACGTGCCTCGTATGAGGGAATAAATTGGCAATACAAATCAGTACAATTGATCTCTTGTTTTTGTTAATTATCGGTCGCATAATGTAACTTTTGTTGTTCTACCCACTGGTGGACCGCACCCCTATCATGGCTGTATTGTGTTTTTGCCATGTATATAGCTACTTAATAGTCTCACATAATAATTGGAGATGTATAAGGGGCCTACACCCTCTTAGGTAGGAATAGGAATGACTTCATAATTTCACCAATGATGCCACCTCGTCGCACAGGGTGAGCTCAGGAAAAGCCATGTGGGCGATCGGCCTATCCTTGTATGAGTAGTTCGTACTCTGGTGGCGTTTTCCATCCTTGTGTCCTTACCTCCTGTACAGCAAACCTAGCCTCACTTCTCCCTACTCCTGAGACCATGACAATCCCATAGGCACATGTGCAGGAGACAAATAAGCGCCTACCTTAATTTTAGTTAATATAGAGCACAGCTGTAGAGGAACCTGTTTTTCTAATGTCGTGGTATAGATTAAATACAGACGTAGAGTGTCTTTGAGCTACTGCACATGAAGCAAGGATTGACGAAACTTCTACTGAGGTTTATGGGAAACAATGGTTTTGTCTGTACTCGTAGTGTTGACCTTTACTTTTTAATTGTCATAATTTAAATGTTCTGTGTATTTAAGGTGATTTATTGGAATTTTTTTAACCTTTAGAAGTGATTGTTAGGTTAGTAGACAATATTCTGTATAGACTCTGCTTTATTTTGCGTTTAATTATGGCAGTGAAGTTTTTTACTGTTGTGCATTTGCACCGAAATTCATTTAATGTAAATGGGAGTAGTTATGCAGATGTAAAATAATGATTTTAATTATATTTTTCTTTCCTATTTTAACCGTATAATTTTTTGCCTACAATTTTTTACCTCTATTTTTCAATGTTTGTTTCAAGTTTTTCGTAGTGCGCAGCTCATTGATACTGCTACACCTAAATTTGTTCTATGACAGGATGCAGTTCTAATTACGGAAATATTCTCATTTTGATTTTGCTGTGACCTGTTAAAGAATTAACTTTGATTTTCATTGGTTTTTCTGGCTATATTTAATATTTAACAGTATAAGTCAAAATGTAGTTTTATATTCGGTCGTCAAACTGTATTCAGTAAAACGTTGCCAAACACAATTACTTAATTTAAATGTGCCAAGTAGAAAAATAAGTTTTTTTTAATGGCTACTTTCATTTCCTTTCAAATTTGTTACTATATTTTCACGAATTTCGCTTTTTCTTTACCAGGTTTAATGCTTTTGCTGCCCTTATTTTTTTAATAGATTCTCTTAACGACACAATTATATGTCGTATCTATTGCTAAAATTAAAATAAAAGTTAAAAATTATTTTGCCTTTTCATAGCCAATTTTCTACGAAACCTATTGAAACTATATAGCTCAAATATAGATTTTTTTTTTCCAGAACAATTATCAAAAACAACATAGATTGGATTTTAGATTGAATAATTGTCTTGCAAACAAAGTCTTGTAAAATACTTATGCTTTTTCTAAACATTTATAATGTGGTTTGATTAATTTGGAAAATGTGTTTTGTTAGTATTAAAAAGTGCTTGTCATTTAAAAGTTAAGATATAAACAACACTTTCATTACTCGTGTCAATGTGACTTTGATAGTTTGCTTCTTTTGAGGGTAGGTCCAAGTTGGTTAGGCCTACATGCCCAGAAGATCAATATAGTCAATTCACGATTATTTCCAACCTTTCTGAAGGTCTGCTAAAGTTCTACGTTCAGGATATTTCTTCTCCTTGTATAAACTGTGTTTAACCTAGTCTAGAAAAAGACATAATATTTTGCACAAGAACTATTTCTTACTTTGCATTACCTACAAGGGATTAATTTGAAAAAAGTGAGAAATGTATGTATTAGACTAAAATCGATTATTTCATCCGTACTCTATGGTCAGATTGCGGGGAAAAAAAACTCTGTGATATCGGATGTACTTTCATTTCGGAAGGGAATTCCCTGTAATGTTTTTTTTAAATTTAGTTTACAGTGTTGTGATACCCTATAAATGTGAAGGAAGATAATGTTGTTAGTGTCGAGGGTAGGTCAAGTGCAATTTAACAATTTTTATGCGAGTAATTTTTTTGTCTTATTAATTGCAATTTGTTTATCTAGCAGTTTGAATAATTAAGCGTGTATTACTACCGGTTTTTTAATAAATATATATTTTATTTACTTGAAGGTAAACATTTGTAATATACATCTACTGCAATGAACTGTTATTTTATATTTTTTTCATTGTCAGTTGTCTATTTTCATGAGGTGGTGCTGGGAACACTGCCCATGCTATGCATTTGTTGAGAACATTTTTTGAAATAATTGTGTAGACAAGAAATGAACTTATTACGTAGATAAAATAACGGCAACAAACCTTGTTACCTTTAATTTAAATACGTTTCCCAGAGGTACCGTTAAAATGCATTTTTGAATAGATGTTAATTTTTAAGTCCTGTCTATCGTGTGGAATTTTGTTTTACTTCTCACTTATTCTTGTTGGGTTTTTTTTACTTGAGAAGTTGTTAGTTCAACAATAATTCAACAATATAAGCACGTGATAATACATCAGGTAACAAATTCATACTTACAATTAGCACACAAAAGAACATTTTATACTATTGACCTAGACAGTTTATATGATAATTTATAAAATTCAGTCCTGGAGGAACTCCTATTGTGATGGGGAGTGCTTGTGTGACAATTTTTTTTTAAGAGGGTGGGGAGGCAGGGAAGAAAAAGGTGGCATACTGATCTCGTGGCACCTTGCACATGTTTTGGCAGATAATTGCCCACCAAAAAAATTGCTCATTGCTGGCTGCTGTCAAAGTTCTTGTAGAATGAGGTTGGGGTTGTGCGATCGACCACCTGTGTGGCCAAATTTCCCTGTTTGTCCACGTCAATTTGCTGAGGGTTACAAATTATGTTTGAATCTGTTGGAGGAAACTAATTTTGTATTTGGCGGTATAAACCGCGAGCTATGCTCTGATTGGTTAATGCCTAGAGCCCTCAGCCAATAATAAAACATTCTCTGTTAGCTATTGTTTATCTCGTGTGTGTTGTTGTTGTGGTTAAAGTTTGTTAAATGAAACTTACATTTCTCGATCTGCTGCGTGTTCTTTGTGTTAATAACTCAACAGGTTATGGGCCCAGATGCACCAGTAACTCACACAAGTAAAAGTAAAACATCTTTCAAGTAAAAAAACATTGAAATGGGTGAGTAAGAACATTTTATCAATAACACCTAGAAGTTGACCGATTGTGCATCATTTCCTTTCTGAAAGTTCGAGATAAACATCTTATTTGAATCAAAAGGCCTCATTGATATTTTTGAAGGTAAAAAATAAGCTACAAGATGTTGCAAATGACAAAACGAAACAAGAGTGGAAACAGAAAGATGCCAAAGCCCGTCAGGCCATTGTAGGTACTTTGGACAAGAAACATTGATCCCATCTTCTTTCTTGTTCTACGTCTCATGAAATGTACACTAAAATATGTAATATATTTGAACGTAACACAGAACATCAGAAAAACGTGACTTAACGAACAATTTGTTGCCTATAAATTTGATAGCAGTAAGAACATGGCAGTAAACTTAAGTAACCTAGAAAATATTCGTTTTTGTCTCAATTCCCTTTCAAAAGACAAGATTGATGACAAAATGTTAACGGCTAAGATAATGTCGTGTCTTCCTTCAAATTATGACACGTTCATAACATCGTGGAATTCGACCCCTAAAACTGAAAAAACTCTCGAAAATCTGACGGCAAGACTTCTAAATGAAGAATCACGAAAATCAGAGAGTAACGCTGCAGCCCCCGCTGCTTTCTACGGTGGAACAAAACGCTCTACTCGTCCTTGGCAAAATTTCAACAAAGGACAAAACCGCCAGGACGATTTTCCTCGTAAAAATGACTTTCGTTTTAATTATGGGTGTAAAATATGTAAAAAGAAAAATCATGAAACTAAAGATTGCTTCTTTCGTGATAAAAATCGCGGTAAAAATCATGACAAAAACCAAGCAGCATTTTTAGCTGAAGACAAGTCAAATTCAACCAAGCAGAATGTTACTACCTTTGTGGTCGACAGTACATTGGCGCAAGCGTTCATACGATCAAAAATGATGAACTGCTGACCCAAAAGCGTCCTAATGACACAGAAATCACAGTTGTTAAGGGCAACAGCACAATTCGGGCGGTTAGTGCTGGAAAATTTGAAACCCCAAAATGCAAACTAAGCAACGTTCTGTATGTGCCAGATCTTTCTAAAAATCTTCTCTCAGTCAATGCAATTACCAAAAGAGATGGCAAAGTTGTTTTTGAGGACAATAAAGTCGAAATTTATCAGGGTAAAGAACTTGTTTACACTGGAACCAAAAACGCTGGTGGACTCTTTGAATTAAAAATGGGTTCTCAGCAAGAAGCCCTGATTGCCTCAAACAATAATAACGCTATGTGGCATAGAAAGCTCGGACACTTGGGACTAAATTACCTCAAGAAACTTCTGAGACTCTCACATGGTGTAAAACTGACAGATGCTGACCTAAAACCACTTGAATCTTATGAAGTCTGCCTCAAGGCTAAAGCTTGCCGCAAATCCTTCGGTTTCAATCGTGCACGTGCAACAAAACCTCTAATGATACTTCACACAGATGTAGTAGGACCCCTGGAGACACCTACTTGGGACAACTACCGATACTTTGTGTCAGTCATGGATGACTGGTCACATTTCTCAGCAACGTTTCTCCTGAGGAGCAAAGATGAAGTAAAACAGATATTGAAAAATTACATCACAAAAATTGAAAACAAATGGTCATCAAAAGTTGAAAAAATTCGCCTTGACAATGGTGGAGAGTATGTTTCAAAGGATTTCAAGGAGTATTGCGATGAAAAGGGTATCGAGTTAGACTATACTCCGCCGTATACACCTCAGCTCAATTCTCATGCTGAGAGACTTGGCAGGACTTTAATGGACAAAACCAGAGCATTACTTTTCGATTCTGGAATGGAAAAAGACATGTGGGGAGAAGCCCTTCTCATTGGCAACATACTTACAAAACCGCAGTCCTACAAAAGCCATAAAACTAACACCTGCCATAAAACTAACACCTGCGGAACTTTGGTTCAATTAAAAACCTGACTTGTCTCGTCTCCAAATCTTTGGATCAGTTGCATATTCCAAGGTACTCTCTCACACTAAGAAACTGGATCCGAAAGTGAAAAAATACATTAATGTGGGCTACACCAGCAACGCCTACAAATTGTGGAATCCGGAAAAACAACAAATCATTGCATCCAGAGATGTCTACTTCACTAAACAAGACGTAAAACAACCTGAAGAAATAAAAAAAACAGTGAGTCTTGACTTTGATGAAGCTGAAGACATCAGCTCCGTAAAAGACGATTCTCTCTCAGACAAAGATGACGACGAGGAGTATGAGGACGAAATCTCTCAAAAAGAAGAGGAAACCGAAGTCACAACTGATACTCCAAATACATCAGATGCATCGTCAGTTCAAGAGACCGAAGATGGGCAACAAGAAACCCAAAGGAGATAGAAGAGAACTAAGAAATTGCCAGACAAATTGAGCGATTATCACCTAAATCTGGACTCTTTAGAAGAACTCCAAGAAAGCGCTCTCTTGTCATACAAAGAAGCTGTCTCGTGCAAAGAAAAACATTTTTGGCTTCAAGCTATTGAGGATGAGAAACAGTCCCTTGAAAAGAAAGTGAATATATCGCAGCTGCTGAATGCTGTAAGGAAGTAGTGTACCTTAAAAGTCTCTTTGAAGAACTCACAGAAAAAACAATAACAGCTACGATTCATGTTGATAATCAAAGCACTATAGGTTTAGCTAAAAAGGGTAATTTTAACAGAAAAAGTAAACACATTGACGTTTGCTTTCATTACATAAAAGAATTGATTGAAAATAAAATCATTCACATTGAATATATTCCAACAAGCAAGCAAATTGCAGATTCGCTAACCAAAGCATTGGGTCCAAATAAATTCCAAGATTTTAATAAACAGATGATTGGATAGCTTACCCTTCTATTGCCTTGAGTTAAGCTTAGTATTTTGTAGTTGAAATCTTGATACCCAAGATGTGATATTCGTGTGAAATAATTTATTCTTATCTACAAATGTTTGCATTTACAAATTTTGAAATATTGTGATTACAAAATTAAGAGGGTTGTGTTGGAGGAAACTAATTTTATATTTGATGGTATAAGCCGCGAGCTATGCTCTGATTGGTTAATGTCTAGAGCCCTCAGCCAATAATAAAACATTCTCTGTTAGCTATTGTTTATCTCGTGTGTGTTGTTGTTGTGGTTAAAGTTCGTTAAATAAAACTTACATTTCTCGACCTGCTGCGTGTTCTTTGTGTTAATAACTCAACAGAATCTTAGGTGATTTGTGAAGCACCTAACCTTGTGGTATGCAAATCCTAGGTGATTTGTGAAGCACCTAACCTTGTGGTATGCAAATCCTAGGTGATTTGTGAAGCACCTAACCTTGTGGTATGCAAATCCTAGGTGATTTGTGAAGCACCTAACCTTGTGGTATGCAAATCCTAGGTGATTTGTGAAGCACCTAACCTTGTGGTATGCAAATCCTAGGTGATTTGTGAAGCACCTAACCTTGTGGTATGCAAATCCTAGGTGATTTGTGAAGCACCTAACCTTGTGGTATGCAAATCCTAGGTGATTTGTGAAGCACCTAACCTTGTGGTATGCAAATCCTAGGTGATTTGTGAAGCACCTAACCTTGTGGTATGCAAATCCTAGGTGATTTGTGAAGCACCTAACCTTGTGGTATGCAAATCCTAGGTGATTTGTGAAGCACCTAACCTTGTGGTATGCAAATCCTAGGTGATTTGTGAAGCACCTAACCTTGTGGTATGCAAATCCTAGGTGATTTGTGAAGCACCTAACCTTGTGGTATGCAAATCCTAGGTGATTTGTGAAGCACCTAACCTTGTGGTATGCAAATCCTAGGTGATTTGTGAAGCACCTAACCTTGTGGTATGCAAATCCTAGGTGATTTGTGAAGCACCTAACCTTGTGGTATGCAAATCCTAGGTGATTTGTGAAGCACCTAACCTTGTGGTATGCAAATCCTAGGTGATTTGTGAAGCACCTAACCTTGTGGTATGCAAATCCTAGGTGATTTGTGAAGCACCTAACCTTGTGGTATGCAAATCCTAGGTGATTTGTGAAGCACCTAACCTTGTGGTATGCAAATCCTAGGTGATTTGTGAAGCACCTAACCTTGTGGTATGCAAATCCTAGGGAACTTGTGTAATCCCATGTCTGACAAGTTACATGAATGTGGAGCCATTAATGGCCTTTCCTGATGCCTAAAAAACATGGATACAACATAACACACACTTAATGCTGTTTGAGGGGACTAGCTCCCCAGGTGGTCCGGAAGCGACTAAGATTAGATACGACTAGACAACCCTGTAGGGTATGACTGATTAAATGTTGCTGATCACACGGCCACCAATACAAAAAAGCAGAACAGTTTGTCTGCACGAAAAATTGACCTACTCACGCAAGCCTGTCTGCGGTTTATATAGACACAGTTATGTACTTCGTAAATAGAAGAAATTAAGTGCAGTAAATTCCTGGGGTGTAAGCGAGCCTCCTGGAAGTGGGGTGGCTGTACTCCTGGGTGATCTAACATTTAATTACATTTTCTGGTTCAAAAAGTAAACCGTTGCACATTGTGGGTAGACAAAAGATGGCGAAGGCCTGAGAGTCGCTACGCAGCGTGGTGCGACCCCATCACGTCCGTTCTCAGACTGGAGATGGTGGCGCAGAAGCGCTTACAGGAAGGGAGGGTGAGCGCCACCGTTGTAGAGAACAAATGGAACATTGCCTGATTTGCAAAATACAGTTTCTAAACTCTGCAACACACTGTTACATTGACAAAAACTGCGTATTGACCCTCAAATATTGTACATAAAAACAAACACAACATAGCACAAGAGAATTTTTTTTAGTTAAAATGGTGGCCTTAGCCCTTACCATTCTTAAGCTGTCTGTACGAGTCTGAACGGCCTAGCTACTAAGCAACATAAAACAACACAATACCATCTTGTTATAAAATATTGCATAAAATAAAATATTATTTATAATCACTTGACTCAGTAGTTTAATTTGTTGGGTTGGTATGAGTGAAACCGTGACCAACTCTGAAGCCATCTTGCACACTATGTGCAATTTGAATTGTGTGTTTTTGCACTCGTATTGTTGCACTTATTGGGGAAACATTCAAATTTAAATGGGATACTGCTTTTTTGGGGTTGCACACATACTCTAACACGCTAGGGAAGAACATTCGTTTCGGCACTTCTCCGGCATCACTGATCCAGGACACAAGGTTGCCTGATGTTGGATTTAGGTATGGTGCTCGACTGGGCTGCTACTGGAATACAGCACAATGAAGTATCTCAAGGGATACACAAGGGACGTCTTACGTCATATGATGTGGTATTTATTATTTTATCCTAGTGGTTACAGAAATGTATGGCCGTTACTTGGTTTCAATTTTGCAAATAAGATTTCTGCATTTGTAGGAAACACTACAAATGCTAATTCCATAATGTTACAAGACTCCAGAGGGGTCATATCAGAATTCGTGGAGGGATGGAGGTTTTGATAAAAATAGAAGAACTAAATTTGATTTGTAATTTATTCACACAGCTATTAGTTACAACATTAAACTATCTATCTCCATTGCGGGCACAATATTTGATGTCTATCTTAATTCTAATTAAAGTCCTTCTCAATGTGTCTATATTAGATACAGGCACTTGATTCACATCCATTATTTAATATGTTTATTGCCATTATCCCAAAGTCTTACTCTCATGCATCTTGTTCAATAGTCCCGCATGTAAATCACTTTCTCCGCTCTATTGATGCTCGCAGTTCGCAGACTTCACTCCCACTAGTTACTGTCGCTGCCATTCGACGCTCTGATGGCTCGTCGCTTTGCTGTCTTTGCACACTTGCCGCTTAAGGTTTCACAATCCTCCAAACACTAAACTTTCAGCTCAGAGGCCCGTCGCGGCTTAAGTAGTCTCACTGGCCTTATCTAAGAGGTTCCCCACACCCCGAGTCTTGCTGAGAGAGGCTAGATCATTGGCCAGAACATTCTTTTAAAGATAACCCCCAAAAATTCAATCCGCTGAAGGTCAGGAGCACATGAGTCGCAATAGGCTTATTGTGGTGGCACGCAGCGTCGTACCTTTGTGAATTTCCGCCCGCTCTTCATGTTACTAGACTGGTCCTCCTGCACTCTTTCGCTCGCAGAAGAGGGATGGGGCATGGGAAGCGATGCAGTCCAGTAACATGTAACAATAATTTTCTATTTTGTTTTGTATGTTTTGGTCCCACAGTAAAATGCTTTTGACAGTCTGCAAATTTGCCAACTGTTAGTTTCTTTTTGTCTGAAGCACTTACTATCTCATCAAAAAAATCTGTAAGTTGCTTGTTCTGTTGATTTACCTGTAATGAAGCCAAATTGCTTTGTATAATATTAATTTTTTTTAAAGATTGTGTTAGTTATTTGGCAATTATATTTATTGGTATTTTTGAAAATAATGATAGAACTGCTCTAGGTCTGTAGTTCAAACAAGTTCCATAGCCTTTTTTTTTTTTTTTTTTTAGATATTGTGATTTTTGCCCATTTTAGCCCATCTGGAAAAAGATACAATTTCAGATATTGGTTAAACATGGCCTATATAGGCTATTTACAGTAAAGTGAGCACTTTTGAAAGTCCTCTCATTTGGAATAATAGTCAATAAATATATTTTATTTTAGCCTTAGGCGTTAACTTCTGAGCGCTGTGGAATATACACACTGTGTTTATTACTTATATTACAATATTTACTTAAAAAGACTGTTAAAGGATAAAAATTGGCTGAGAGGAAAAAGTAACTAGGGCCTCAAAAATGCTCACATTACAGTGAACAGCCTATACAAGTGGAATTTTTATGTGGAATTTTTTATCTAGACCAGAAGATTTTTTGTTAGTTGCTTTTTAACTATTTTTGTGTAATTTTCTGTGATGGGGGTAAAACTTAGTTAAGTTAATAATATAATTTATATTGTTTTTAATAGGGGTGAGTTTGTTATTAGCTTGTACGTTTGTGTGTGTTTGTGCGCATACGCGGGCACATGCACACCTATGTATTCTGTTTTTTACCATCATCTTAGGATTTTTGTGCAAGCAAATCAATTAATATGTTGACGTGTGACGTCTGGTTAAAAATGGCGGCGACATCACCATCAGATAGAGGTTCCTTCGGTGCCGGACAGAGACATTGGCTAAACTCATTGTGGGGGAGTTTGGATTATCTGCCTATTGGTAGCCCACTGCAGGTAAAACAGTGCCTTTGTCCAAACCGTCAGTGCTGCTGCGGTATAGGGTGGGGCGTGTAACCCTTCGACAAGCACAAAGCCAGGTGTGGTGATGATGACTCTATGCAAAAACGGTTTGTTATTAATTTTTCATTGGTATTGACGTACAATCCGAATATGTAATAATGAATGTGAGTTGCCATTTTAAAGTTGTCCTCTCCCCTTCCCCAGAACTGCATGCCCTGTTCTTCCTGTTAAATTTTCATTTTAAGCCTCCCTATATCAGCAATTTTTAATCTCCTGGGGCATAGCAATTATGGGTTTCTCATGTGGTTTTGTAAAACATTACAATTTCTATTGAATTTGTGAAAAATAATTTAAACAATTGTGTCAAGCTGTGGTGCTGTGTACGAGTGTTTGCACAAAAGTAAAGAGCCAAATTCAAATATAATTTTTCATTTTTTAAATTATTTGTGTAACAGCATAACATGAAAATATTTAATCCGTAGAATTAATCATGACATCAAATAAAGATCCGACTCCACTCAGGTTAAACTCGCATCCCTTGGTACTGTACATCAGTTACAAAAAAATTACTTCTCTTATTATCTTAATCTGTTTGTTGTGGGTTTGGGCTTTTCAAAACTTTGTGTAAGTTATTTTATAAATTACCTAGTTAAGTTTGGTGTACATGACAGTGTTATATACAGTGATTTCTTCACTTTTTTTTTTTCTAGGATGTGTAGTTCATGGAATTGATCAGACAATGACCGTTTCATTTTCAATTTGGTTTATCAGTTGTGATTATGTAAGGTCTAGAAGTTGTACCTATTCACCTTAATCTGCCATTTTGTTGGATAAATGATGAAAAGTGGTGATATTATTTTCATAAGAGTGTTAACTTAACTGGTTTTTTTCATTTACTCGTGTTATTGTTTTTATAATACGAAGTTGTCATATCGTTGCATTCAAATTCACAACATAAAATTAAAACTAACCATTCCTATCTTTTCCTACTTTTTGTACTAGGAAAGTTCTAAATGGTCTGTAACTATGACATGAATGCACTGTAAATTTTTGCTTGCAGGGGTTTGCATAAGCTATGGAAGGTTTTGTGGATGCTCTAGAATTTATCGAAAAAGAACTACAAGCAAATTACAACTTTAAAAAGACAGCCTTTCGTGTGAAAAATTCAGATGAACAAAAACAAAGAAGGTAAATTAAGAGCAAGATTTGTTTGTATTAAATTCTCACCATTCAAAATCATTCAGTGTGTACTGAAACAGACGTACCAACTTGAGAATTGTATTGGAGCTTGGATGTGAAAAGAAAATAAGAGCGAGAAGGGAGAGATGCAGAGAGAGAGTGTGTCTGTGTGGGTGCATATGTGTGTGTGTGTGTACTTTATATACTCACAAACACATCAACACACATGCCTATATGTGGCTCTTAAGAACCACAACGTTCTAGAAGTTTCCTACAAGGACACTTAAAAGTTCAGCAGATTGTTCCCAGGCACTACAAAATACTAATTGTTTTTATATTCCATAGACGATGAGTTTTTGCAAATGAAGAAATGAACACAAACAAATGCTTAGTTTTCTTTGTACCATTTATAATTGTGGGTTTTTAAGCAAAAGAAAATCATTCAGTAGAATTATACCTCTCGTCTTGTTACAAAAATAAGAAGAATTCTTTGAAGAATTCTGTTGTATTGCTAAAAATAGAAGCATGGGACATTGATATTGATTTTATAACTATAAATAATTTTTTCACGCACTTTTGTAAAGAAGTGATACAATTGGTAGCACACCCATTATGTGCCAGTATGTTTTGAAATGAAATATATTAATTTCTATATCTCAAAATGCTATCTTTAATATAGGTGCCATCTTCTGCCATTATATGTCATGAACATTGTAAGTACCGTACTGGAAGTACCAAGCAAAGGAAACCCGGTTTCTATTCGTAGTAGGTACCGGACTTTTTGACTGTAATAAAATTTTGTTGTCGTGAAAACTGCAGTACACAGCATGTGTTATTGTGATTGATAAATGCTTATCATGGCCATAATAATCGTTTCCTCATTTTCTTCTCTTATGGCAGGCATTGTTTTACTGTAGTTGGATAGGCTTTTAATATTTCTTGGAAGTTACATATTGCTTTTTTAAAATTACTTTTTGCTTGGAATCCACTTTCCAGAAGAAACACTAAGCTAGTTTCTTCTACTCAATTGCGAGCAGTCTCAATTCCTCAATTCAGAATACTTTCAAGACAAATCCATGCAGTTCAGCAAAATTTTGCATTACATTTAGTAATCAATAATAGCAGCCCACTCCTTTGGCTGTAATTTAGGCCCCATATCAAAATTATTTTGCCTTTTTTGCACATTTTAATAAAAACTTATTTATAAAAAAAAATTCAATATATTATATAATGCTCTTGAGTCTTTGAGACTAAAATGTGGACAGGTAGTATTTCCCTTCTTGCTCGCACCCCAGTCTCGCATGGCAATTTTTTTTTATTTGACAGGTTTTCATATCCTGCCACATTAGCATGTATCCCGGCTCAGTGTAATAGCTACTTTGACATGCATTAGCCGTTGAGTTTGCTAGAAGGACTTCATTGCGTCTTGGGGCAAGCCCCATATGCCTGGGTGGTTAGTAACTACTGGACAGGAAGTGTGCATCGTAGCATAGCAGGGCTATCTGGAGGCAGTGATCGCAATTGGGACCACTACCCTCACCCCAAAGTTATCAAGAATCAACATAGGAAGGGCACAGAGAAGCCCGTACGATAGAGTAGGGTAGAGGGGAAAAGCTGTGTGATAGTACACACGGGAACTAAACTTAAATAATTAATAGCCAGGATTTGGATACAGAGGAATCAGTATAAGAAAAGCATGGGTGAAACTTGGAAATTCGATGGCTGGTTATGTGAAATGGGATTGACTGGCAGCTGTAGCCAATCAGGAGGCGGCTCAGAGAACTCTTGTTTCGCCAATAGGGCACTTGAGCACCCCTAGTGGCGACACTCTAACAAAGCAAGTTTGTCCTATTGCTGAACTGCTGTCAGTATTCTCGTGCTGGTGAAAGGCTGGCACAGCAATATTCACAACATGGAAATGCACCCCCTCCCACCTCTTACTTCTCATCAGATGTAGCAGAAAACTGAACAGCTCAGTCATGGCACCTCTACTCCATCTTCACCCTTCCATGCTGATGGTAGTACCTATCATACCATGGGTGGAGGGGGGAGTAATGGACGGGTGATCACCCCCCCCCCCCCNAATAATCTGTCTTGAGTGAGCTCAATAAGAGCTTGGCTGTATTTCTAGGCTCTACCAGTGATGGTGGCTAGACACTGGCCCAGAATGAAGGCTGACGATATTGCTTCTAAGTTCTGATGCATGCCAGTTCCGTTCCTCAAGCATCCACTTTCTACAGGCCGTAGGATCCATCAGTGAGGTTTGCTACGATTTACATAGTTCCAGTACCTCAAGGTCCTCTTCTCCGCCTTGACTATTGAGCTGTTTTATAGATGATTTGCTTCGCCATCTTGTACTGAGCTACCCAGTTCCCCACTGCCCCCGATGATGCTCGTACACAGGACAGTTAGTCCGTGGACTGGTATTTCAATATTCTCAACCACCCCAGAGCCTGGGGAGACGTGCAGTTGCGTTTGGTTGCCACACTTGAGCTTGCAAGGTCTCTCGCCTTCACTGGTCTTAAGGGGCGGGCAGATCCCAGCAAAAGAGCACCAACAAACATGATGTTCATCCCATAACAGCTCAACTGGATTCTGAATGGCAACAAACACAGATTTCTTAAGTGCTCTTGTCCCGGACTGAATGGAAAACTCAGCGAGCTGTAGCAGCTCGTGCCATGGACGAGCAACTCCCAGGACTTGTAAGTGAGAGAAACAAGTGGCCTTTCCTTCATAGTTTTACCTGCCCCAATTGTCTGGTGTTAGTAAGTTGTTACAGGACGTGCATCTGTACTAGTGCTCTGCAACGTAGTGAAGGAAGAGGTAGAGAGAGAGAGGGGTAGAGAGAGAGAGAGAGGGGGGTAGAGAGAGACCCACACACACAACCACACGCACATGCACACACACGCGAAAATTGTATTGTGTTTTCATTGGAATTATGTTTGTACGCCAAGTTTCAAGTTGAATATGTGGAAGTGGATCAAAATCCATACTAACCAGTGATGCTAACTAAAAAACTGTAATGATGTCTTGTACTACTGTAATATTTTTCTGTAAAATTTTGCAGTAAGAAATAAGCAATCTTGTATTTAAATATGGTCTAGTTTTAGCAGTGTGTATTTTTGTAGATTATAATTTATGGAAGTATTCTATGTCATTGTTAGACAATTTTTTTTTTGTGCTTTGTTCTAAAGTATGTTTCAAAACACAAATCTTTCACTTACTTGTACTTTCTTTCTCAGGGAAAATATTATGGGCCAGATTGAAAATGTAATTTTTGGTGTCGTGGAGAGTGCAGCCAGATTGTCTGCACCGTCACTTCAGATCCGAAATCAGCGAAACTGGGACAACATAGTTTTCACAGACAGGTTGATTCCTAAAAATAAAGTCTACTTTTTAAAAGTGAATATAAGTAATGTTACATTTATTTTACAGTGATTTCAGTTAGAGCAGGATGTATACTACAGAACTTTACACTCACTATCTCTGTAGTTCTTAAATATGGCAACAACAAGAAGTTTTTAAAATAGTTTTGTTTTTGTTGGCAGCTTTTTTTTATGTTTTGCAAAAAGTTGGAAATCACAAAAATTTTATAAAATAATTTTTAATTATCGCTAATTTCAAAGTTTTTGAAGTTCATTTTACTTGATAACTCACAAAATAAATTAATTAAAAATAATACCTACTTTTAATAAGGTTGCAACTGTGATTTTGAATTTTCAATTGGTTTTACTTGAAAATGGACTGCGTGTGCGCGTTAGAGTTCCTAATGAATTGGGTTGGTTTTGAACAAACTTACGGGCTCCAGCTGTTGAACTGTGCACAGAGCTTCAGGAAAATCTTCTTATTCAAAAATGGTTCCACATGTGTACAAGATGTCCGTCTAGGAATAGCATTTAGTAAACGTGCCACATCTAATGGCAAGTTTCAATTTTATATTTCCATTTTTAATGTGTACATATTTTTGGAAAGTGAAAATGGCTGAAACTGATATTTCTATAAACATTTTCGAGGTATGTAAACACCCTGGCAGGATATTTAAAGTTGTTAAAGGATAAACAACACACTATTCTCTTTATTATTATATCATAGAATGAAAGGGTGACTGCTGAGATTATCAAGAAGCAATTTGCTGATGTAAAGACTGCACACCGTGTAACGACGCAAGTTATTAGTTATCGGAATACGCGGTTCATTTTCTTTCATTTTGCCAAGCTTCGTATTATTTTTTTTATCGGGATTCAAAATTAAAGCCGTGGTGGTTCGTTTATCGTTATCGGACATACGTTTGCCATTTAACGTATCAGGCGCGTCAATGATTCATGATTGACTCATAACAAAATTTGGTTATGCGTCAGCATTAGTAATAGAAGCTTTTTCAGACTGCGTCGACAGTTTTGCTCTAAGAAGTTTGATTATCTTTATCTGACTGACTGCACAGTAAGCGGGCTACGATGAAATTTGGATGGCACTGCTGGCTCTAAAGGTTGATTAATTTTTACCGATGATGCAGTTCGGATGGCTACGCAGAAGCCTTCCGAACTTCAGGTAGACTGTTTTTGGTAGAGAGTTTGATTAAATTTTACACACAGCGCAGTTTGGATGGCGCTGCTGGCAGATGCCTGCTGCAGTGCCCTTATCTTAAGAGAGGGGGGGCGATAGGCCCGCAGAATAAATACTCGGGGTGTCTTATCGCCTAAAAAAGAAAAAGTAACCAACAGTCAGAGAAGACGCATCGGACGTGACGAACTTCACCCACACCGGCAAGCACCCGCGACTGCTAAATCTTTTTTTACTTCAATTCTTTTCGGCTTGAACTTTAAATTCTATTAAATTATTTCCGCCGGTGTGGGAGGTCGGTGGGGTGCCAGGATGGGACGGACGTTCCTCCTGCCTTCATATTTTCTTCTTGAGAGGCAAGTTTTCGAGACGTAAATGAATAATTAAACGACTGTGGCGCTGCTCTCTGTTCGTTTGCCTGTAAACTGGTTCGTACTCTGCATACCTGACGATTGTATGTGAACTGTTTCAATCTTTTCAGTGAATAAAAGTACGGAGTAATAAACAAACATTGGACTTTATTTATATTTGTTGGCGCCTTTAACGTTTCATGCTACTGTACTACCAACTAAGCTAGCCGAGTGGTAACTTCCAGCCGTCATCACAGATGCTTCTTCATTACAAATATGGCGGCAGAATGCGCCACATGTAACGTCACAAATATGGCGCCTAACTATTTGGCTGCCTCGTTACAATTCTGATGGGCATAAACACCATAGGCAACGCTACATATATGGCGCCCTGACGTGCATCAATATTACACATATGACTACCCACACGTGGGGCACAACATTACAACCATTTAAGTGCCTTGCGCACAGGTGCACAGGTCCTTGCGCCTAGGCAACTTTCGCACCCGGAAAAAAATGTTTTTGCTCTTGCCTCCAATTGCGCCAATGTCCAGGCTTGTCCAAAAGATGAATGTGTGTTTGTGTGTACACATATACAAACACATATAGTATACTAGCAAACCGGCCCGGCTTCGCCCGGGTACAATTAAGGTTTACAGTGATACAATAATAAATAAATTGGGAAAACAGAATTATAAAATTATACTATGTTGGCCTAGGTATTTAACTGATTATGGCAACCCAAAAGGAAGGAAATATTTTTTACCCGATAGCCAAGAAGTAGGGTATTGTTTTTGAAGTGTATCTGTGCGACTGTCGCATAGTTACCACATTTCCGCCAACCAGTGTCTATGTATGAAAATCAAAAAGGTGTGTGTGTGAGTGTGTGTGTGTGTGTGTGTCTATATCTCTATCTATATCTATCTATATCCATCTATCTATCTTTCTGTGGTGGTGCACCATCTTGTTGGAAATACCCTGCCAATCAGATCTATATTGTCAGCTCCTGAATGCATACTGCTGCAACATCTGTAGGCAGTTGTGCAATGTCTCCGATGCCAAAAAAAATAGGACCCGGTGATGCCAGTGCTGGTCATGGTTAATGACCCAAATTAGCAGGCCCATTTAAGTGCATTGCAGCTGTCTTGTTGTCAGAGTAAACTACTAATTGCTGGGATCATCCATGATACCAGATTTGGCTGTGCAGCTTTGTGTTGCCAAATGGTCACCACCTGTAGTCGCCTTTAGTTGCTAGTATGGCCCTGTAGTCACCTTACTTGTGGCGTTTGCAAGCATGTGCGCTGCATCGCTGGTGACAACAGACTCGCGCTGCCCACTACCCTACTTTGTTGCCTGATAAACACCATTGTTGCCCTCCGCGGTTCATCCATGATATCACTTGACAAGAGTGCTGGGTCAGAGATGATTTATTTCCAACGCCCAGCGTGATGAAAAAATTTTTCACTGAGCTGATAACCAACTAGTTTAGGGCTAATGATAATTAAGAGGTCATCATCATCCATAGCTGTTTTCAGCCTGTGACCAGGTCAGCTTGGTAAAATACTTCCATCTTCCTCTGTCTCTTCACCACTCTTCCTCTTTCTCTCCACCACTTGCCCTCTTTCATTGTTTCCCAGTCTTGGCCTCTCCTTCTCACTCTCTCATCCACTTGCTCTTCCCATCTCTTCTTTGGTTTGTCCTTGAGGTCCTTTTACATTATGTTTCAGTTCTAACATACTTCTTGCAAACTTCTTACTTCGCATCCTTGGGGCTGTGGTGGTGTAGTGGTCAGACTACTTGTCTACCACCTAGGCGGACCGGGTTCAGTTTCTGGTAGGGTTGCTCTCGGATTTTGCATGTGGGAATTATGTTGGATGATGCAGCTGACCAGTGGGTCTTCTCAGGGGATCTCCCTTTCTGCCTTGCATTTCGGCGCTGCTCCATACTCACTTCCCTTCACACTCATCGGATCTCAAGACCTCAATGTTAAGAGCTGTCCAAAAATCTCTCCACTCCACCTCTCTTCCCATCCTATTGACGTGCTCCTACCACTTCATTATTGCATCCTCAATGATCTTTGCCAGTTCCTGTATCTCTAATTACTCTCATACCACTTCATTTTGAATCTTTCCTTCCTTGTTATCACCATCATGCTCCTTGCAAATTTCATGCCCCTTGCCTTTATCCTTCTTTTTATCTTCTTGTCTTATAATCTGGCATGTAAAATTCTTGTAACTGTCACCACCATTGTCAGGAATGCCATCGGATGCAGCAGCACAATCATATGGCATATAGTTTACAAAGAGGTACATACTCTCTGTCTCATATAACTTGGCAAGATCATGACAGTCAGTGAATGGCAATTGACGTATACAAAACAAACAACGCGCCATTTATAAAATCATGTATCAGCTGATGCATGAACGAAAATTAATATTACGTTGGCTATTCTGAGTGCACTGCCGACGCACATCAGACAAGCAGAAAATACGCGGATTTGAAAGAGTTCTTAGATTAAGTAATACATTTAATTTTACGTGGTCACAAAACAGCAGTAGTTGTTTTACAAACTGAACTTTGTGCTAAAGTAGTAATGTATATGTGTTCAAAACGAAATGCACATTAAAACGATCCGTATTTTAATAAAACAACTTCAAACCTTGGGAGTTTTTTTTTCACGTCGTATCTCCACTCTCCATCCATACCTTCCATACATGCTTGATATTAATTCCAAAAGCCTACAGAAATATCGCAGGGTATTGTTTAATTATTTTTTCAAATAATTTGATGAAATATATGGCAAACTTGTGTCGTTTCGAGCCAGTAATAGGTGCAAAGTCAACTTTTAAAAAGACTGGATCAGGAGGCAGGCCAACGTGCTGCAACCTGTTGAGTAATTTTTTTTTTCGCGAGCTCTGTATAATTTTTAAAGTAACATATATTTACATGTACAGCAATTTTTATTACTAGTAATTTCCTTTGGGCCGGTAATCGTTACGTCTACGTCCATTACATACCATGTTGTTCTCCCAAAAACTCATTTCCTTGTTTTCGTGTTTTTAATATACTGTATTAATAAAACAAAGAAAGTGGGACGTGCGTGGGTAGGTTTTTAAGCAATTTTTACGTTATTCCACGCCAAATATTTCTACTCGAACTGTTTAGTATCAGTAATAGCAGAGTGACCACTTTGCAATAGTCGTTGGTGAGTTGTTGGTGAATGAAAGTGCGTTGTCAAGCAAGTTCTCCTAGATTATTTTTATTTCCATTTCCATTCTTAACATATTAGCTGTAACATCCAAAGTGTGATAAGAACTACAATTACCATCTCGCAAATGTTAACCCATATTCGCTGTCTTGGGTAAATTAAAAAAGAGTTAGCAAATATTTAATTTTTTGCAAGGTTTTATATTTTTACTTTTATAACCTACTAATTTTTAGACAGATGTCGGTCTACAAATACCTAAAAATTTATTTAGCATTACAGCACAATGGTAAGTGGATTAGCTGACAGCGTGTTGATAAAAAATACTGCCTCCACTTGACGCACCAGCTGATGGTGAAAGGATACATAAACTAAAAGTGAACATTTGGCGCTACTTTCGTCGAACTGTCAAAATCTTGCCAAGTTACATGAGACCGAGAGTAATTGTGTGTTAACTCAGAGGCAGAAAACCACCAACATGCTGTCATTTCTAGTAGTAACAGCTGATGTGTGTCTTGGGTAACTGTTTTTTTTATCTGTCTGCCTTGTCATTCATTTCAGAGTTCAGTTGCAGTCACACCGGCAGCCTAATCAGGAGCTAGCTATCGACGAACAACATGATACTGTATGTCACTCATTATCGTTATAAGAATGGGCATTCCTTGTTGTGTGTTACTATCATGCATGGCCTCCTTGATCACCTAACCCTAAAGACCATAATGCATGTCACACCTACCAACAAAATGTAATAAACACTGCAGGAACGTGTGCATAATGCATGTTATTGAATCCAATATCAATCAGATGTGTTTGCAGGAGTGCCTGCACAATTCCCTGAGATGTAGATATGAAGGATGCATGAAATACATAGCAACCACAAAGAGCACCTCCTGAAGTCAGTTATTAACAAACAAGAGTTGCTATTCAACATAACCCAGTCTCAGCATGGTTTTTTTTCCCCCCCAAGATGTATTTTCTAGAGAAGGTCTAGTCGACCAAAACTATCTGCTATCATCGTTCTGTGAATTGTCATCTCTATCAAGACTTGTCCCAGAGTATACCTCATACGGTCAATAAAGTTGGTATTTGATGGCTGCACACAAGGCAAATTCACAGTCTCCATTCTGTGATAGCATTACTACACAACAGTTTCATGGTGCAAACAGGAATACCCTGTACTAACGCCAAGGGGCCACTGTGGCTGAGCGGTTAGCACGCTCGCCTCCCACCTAGACTAACTGGATTCAATCCCTGGCCGGGTCACTCCCGGATTTTCGCAAGTGGGAATCGTGGCTGGACGATGCCGCTGATCAGCGGGTTTTCTTGAGGATCTCCTGTTTCCCCCGTCTCTTCATTCCGGCGCTGCTCCATACCCAGTTCGCTTCACCCTCGATGTTAACAGCCCGTCCATATCTCTTCACTCTTCACCCTGTACTAACACCAGTATTCAGACACTGATAGTTCTTTAACAGTTGTGTAGCTTATCTGCCCCTTCTCCACTTGAGTGTTGTGTGTAATAATTCTTACATAGTTACCAGTGAGTTGCCATGCTTTTGCAGGGTACAGATGAAGACTGCAGATGAAGTGAAGATGACCACTATAAGTTTTAGTTCACAACGAAGTCGTAGAAAATTTTCTCTCATAATGACATTGTTGTCAGAGATTTACAAATTGCTGCGAACTGGAGCAACAATTACTAGAAGGTACCAGAAATAGATTTTTAACCAGTTTTTCATATGTATTTATAGAGTGTAAATACTTACAGGTACATTTTTACAGTAAGATTTAGAGTTAAGCTTAGTGATATTGTAGTACAAACATTTTTGAAAGTGACTAATCTACAGTGTTGTGTTTGTGATGCCATTTACTAATAGCATCAGATTTTATGCTTTTATCAAAAGGGGGGAATAAAATTTTTTAAAATTTTTATCAAAGTCTATGATTTATGTTCATGTGTGTTTCAAGAAAAGTAAAATAATATTTTTGAAATTTAATTATGAATAATTATGTAACATAATCTTGGAATGACATCAGATGCAATCATTGTGAATCTGTAGAACATTTTATCGTAAATATTTAAATAAAGAATTTTTTACAACAGAAATGTCTTTACGTGTATGTTCTTCGCAGGGAGTTGTATTATCAGTTTGTGAACCTGGTGGAAGGTCAGTTGGAAGTGGATGCTGCCATTAGAGATGTGTGTAACTTGCTGAACACGAGGTCATGGGATCTTGGTGTGTTGCCGACGTCTAAAGGGCTGGTGGCTGGACGATTGATTATAATCGCAGATGAGGAGGAGACACTAGATTGCAGCACCCATAGTGGCGGTGAGTCTAACTGTTTTCTAACAAACACACACACACTCACACTCACTCACTCACTCACTCACTCTCACTCTCACACACTCACTCTCACTCTCACACACTCACTCACTCTCACTCTCTCACTCTCACTCACTCACTCTCTCACTCTCCCCCCCCCCTACCTTANNNTCACTCTCCCCCCCCCCTACCTTATCTACTGCAGACTTTATTCAATATTGCAGGTTTGACGAAGCTGTGGTCATGCATTTGGAGTCACTATTTTCCTTTTAAAATGTAATGCAGAAAAGAATAAAAAATAAATTTGTGACTTTGTCTGTTTGCTGTACAGGTTGATCTCACGTATGTTCGAAATAAAACAAAATATTTAAAACATACTTGCACAGGAGTGTACGCACATTAAATAGAATCACAAAAAGTTGCTTTTAACACAGTGTTAATTTTAAAAATTAGAAATTGCAAGTTATTTATAGCTAAATGGAAATTAGAGGTATAATTATTGATATCAGTATTAATTTCACTTTTGTAAACCAAATATGAGCAATTTGAAGTTCACCAAAAAAAAAAGCAGTAAAGTTAATTTGTGTAAATTATATCCAGCACAGAAAACATTTACCTATATTGTTACGGTAATTTTTTGGAGATTAAAAATTTATTTATGACTTTTTATTCTGATGCACAACTTAAGTTGGACTTGGCTAGTGTAACCTTAATTTCAGGTAATTCTTTTGTCAGGATCTGTTGACACTTTAGTTAAGCAGCTGGCAGCTATCTTTAGAAACAATCTGCTTTTCTTCTTTTGGATGCTGTCAGTACTGCTGTTCACGCTAATTGCAGCGGGTGGGGTCTTTGCCGCGGGCGAACGTGTCACAAATGGCCTGTGATATTTGCTGAATGACGCATTTGAACATGTGCACCGCGCAAGTGTGTATGAAGCGAAATGGTGAAAGAGTTTTCTTTCTCACTCCTTTGCACACTGTTCGATACATGTTTAGACAGTTCTGCTAACGATCAGTGGTGGAATGATCGGGAAAAACATTGCGAAAGCTCTTTCTACTCCTGTGACAGGTGTGTGCTAGCATATAAATACTTAACTGCATGTGAACTTGCTCTCTTTTGCTCGTTTGCTCTCTTGATATCTTTTGTCTTCGCTCTTAAAATGAGAATATGGCGGCGAGAGGACAAGGCCTAAGGCAGATGGAGGAAAGATTTGTATCACCATGTAGATGAGTAATTTGTACTTTTATATTATGTTGTTATAGTTAATTGGTAGACGTTCTGGGGCCAGCACAACCTGTAGTTATAATTAGTGTTCTTACGAGTTCATTCATGTCCCTTACTCGTTCATGTGCCGCACTAATTAATAATGTTTGGACTCGGGGCTTTGTTAAATGGGAACTGATCTCTAGTCTATATGAATCTCTCGGCAATGGTTCCAGTATTTATTGTTTAAATCTTTTTAGATACAGCAAGGCAGTTTGTCGGTTAATTCTATTTTGAGTTTATGTTTTTGTTGAATCTTTGGCTGAGACTATCAACCCTCTTTTGATAATTTTGATATGTCAATAATTAATTATGTTATACACAGACGTTTTCTGAATTATAAACAAACTGAATTGTTATTGTTACTATTCTTTGATGCATATTAAATTGAGCCATTAACCAAACATTTAATAATTTCTTTCTACAGGTAGTTAGCTACTCTCTCCCCCTTCTTGAGGATTTATTATTATTTTGAAACTTTAGTAAACGATGGCTGTAGAAAGAAATGTTGACCTCCACAATCATTCTGTCTCCCCCCCTCTACCACGGCATGTGATAATATATCTTATGTGCACTATATTTTCACTTCCAAAATTTGAGGAGAAATAAAAACACTTTCACTGCGTATCTTATATACGGAGTTTCAGCATGTGGTTACAAGAGAATTGGATGGCGATGCATTATGGGTAACTGTTGTCGTTAATTATAAACGGTGTTCATCTTCTGTTACTTGTGCCATTGCCAAGTAGTCATTTTATGGAAGACAAGGAACCAGGCACTTCACCCCACATTCCTGTAATCTCTCTTTTGCCACCTTCAGACCACTGCTCTCTTCCTTAAATATGGCAATATTCCCTTTCCAAGGCTACAACAGAGAGAGACAGTAATGCTCACTTTCGAGCTTTTTCACAATAGGTGGAGGGGAAAAAGGCAGCTTGGCACTGTATTAGGAGGGGTTGAAGGGGAAAAGGGAAATGTATGGTTTTGTTTGTGTTAAAGTGCAGGGTGGCTGAAAAGTATGGCCATTAGGACAGGATTGGGCAAAAGGTCTGGATGCAGGCGACAAGGGAACAGACATTTGTAGGAGAGAGAGGGGACTAGAGTAGCTCAAAGTGGAGTGGATATTTATTTTTACATGGTTCGTTGTTGAGTTACAGTTTTTTTGTGGTAGTTAAAGCTGAGCAGCTGTACAGCATTTACTCGTTTCTAGTACAGTCCCGCAAAAGGTAAGTGTGCGAGGTCACAGCTCCAAGCTAATGCATGTGTGGTATTTATGTATTTTTCTCCACCACAAGCATGACTCGTCTCACCCTCCTTGTGAACCCTCATTCTACAAAGAGAACACCAAGGTATATCCAGTGCATTCAGCAGGCTATCTGTTGTATTTGATTACAAAACAAACATAACTCCACTTTTGTCTTATCGCAGTTCATGTGCCAACAACTTTCCACATTGGAAATATAATCATAAATGTAATCAGTTCATAAAATTGTGCACAAAAGTGTTACCTCGCTTATGTTACGTACCCCATATTTTGAACCCAAACAATACTAATGAAACATGCGTAAGAAAGGCTGATCAATATGGTATAACAACTTTAAAAACAGATGGTGAACAAGAGAGAGTTGCACAGATCGTAGTGTTTCCCCAGATATTGCTGCACAGCCCTTAGTAATATGCTTTTGCATTTTCTCTATTAGTTTTGGGATTTCTTGATATAATATCTTTCTCTGCACCCCAGGGAATAAAGTCTGATGGTGTCCAGTCAAGGACTAAGCTCATCATCTCACAGGACGACCGCCCCATCCTATTCATGAGTTTGGAAACTTTTTATTTCATTAACTACCTCCCTGCTCACGTGCATGAAGTGTGCGGCGCAACCATCACGCTCAACCTCATTGACGGAGGAGTTTCCAATCCATCATTTTCCAGAAGAATGGGTAGAATACCATTACAAAACTATGCGCATCACAGTCCATTGCCTGGTTATTGCGAAAAAATAGAGACCTCCAATGGGGACGTAAATTATACGGCACCACACTTTGACACTGTACTTCTTTGACAATCAACCCTTGGAGGCCAGTGAGGGTGTTCCATGGACCAATTGTGCATGTTCTTCAAATTCATGTTAGAGTGACTTGTGAATGGAGTTTCATCCTTAAAGAAAATATTCCTAAGGCATGTGTTATCATCTTAAAACTATTGAAGTGATAAGTGACAGAATTAATTGCAGAATTCAAAGTCATGTCTGTACAACTCTTGATGCAGTGACATGTGATGTGGATGATGGTGTGTGTGTGTGTGGTGGTTGGGGGGGGCTCTCCACTTAACTTGTGGAGCTTATTCGAGAACCATGTGCATTCTGCCGTGTTTTTATTTGTGAGCTGTAAGTTACTGCAGCCAGAACAGTAACTCTGCATCCTTCACTAGTTGCTGTCTTTGTATTGATGCTTTTTTATATTCCAGTTCTCTTTTTTTTTTGTTGTATTTCTGTGACATTCACTGGAAATCAAAATAATGTGTAGTTTTCTTTCAATATTGAACATCTTACACAAGCATGTCCACTAAATAAAATAAGAGAAACAATGATAAAAAGACAGTTCTAAATATTGATAATGAAAGGTATCCATGAACGTAAACTTTAGATATTAACCAGTTTGGCACTAACAAAAATACAACATATCAGTTAATGAGACTCCAATACACTGTGAACTGACCCACACTGTGTGTGTTTTTTTTTTGTTTCCAATAATGCCCACTTTATGTACAGCAGCATTGCAAGCAGCCGATGCTGTGCGTAGAGTACTACATTATTTACATACATGTTACAAACAGTGTCATCACATTCCATCCATTACACCTTAAATATTTCTGAAGGTATGTATTTAGTTTAGGAAAGTGAAACCAATTTTATCAATAATTTTAAATGTACTTTTAATTTCACTAGCAATAGCATGCACGTTCCATTCAAAAGATAAACTTTGTATTGAAAGTAATATCTTCTGAATTTGCTGGATTGTGTACGAAATATCCTCTCATTTTGTGGGCCCCTAACTTGGGTATAGGATGTTCACGGTAAACTGAGCACTTTCAAAAGCCCTGCTAAAGATCTACTTGTATTCACATTGTGTATTCTTCCACCTTATACAGTGAAACTTCCATATAACGGACACCCGTGGGGAATGAAATATTGTCCGCTATATAGAAGTGTCCGCTTTTGGGAGAAAAATGAAAATAATGTTTTAAATTGTACATACATACAAACATACAAGATGTGCCATAGGTAAATAATAAATTATGTACATATTTACGTGAAAAAGGCAATTTATTTCACAACACGGAGCACAGAAAACAACTACTGTATAAACAGTAGTAGGTATGTACGTATTACATACGTACATTATCTTAAAAATGTATAAAAACAATTTAAAATATTTATGAAGCAATAAAATTTATGACAGAAATTAACACTTAAAAAAAGTCTGTTATTTTTGAT
>NQII01000943.1:276770-343517 GCA_002778355.1 Clitarchus hookeri
TGCCATCTCGCGTCTTCCGAGACTAGCTAACATACCGGTTGGCTTCCTAAGATCGGCCCTTCAGGCCCTAGGCTAGGCAGGGTACAGGCTGGTTTATGTGTGTTTACTGACCAGTCAATAAACAGACATAATCCAAACATTGTTGCATTGTCATTCCCAGTGCTCTATATTTCTCTACCATGCTCCTGCTATCCTGCTTCGTCGCCATACCATTTTACATTCTTGCAGGAGTAGTCACGAGCCGGAACCTCATTCCCTACCTCAGTCCTCTGAAGTACTGTCTCAACGTGGAGCTTAGGAAGCCTGCCTTCCTGGGTAACATCAGAGCAGTTGCTTCCTTGGACTATCGCCCCCTCTAGTACGTGCCTGGGTCCGCCAGCAATGTCCCGCTTGCCAGGTTACTTGCTGGAGAACTATAGGCCAACCCACGACAAGGAGCCCCATTTCTTCGTGATGCGTGGGTCCGCCAGTGACGTCCCACTCGCCAAGTAGCCACGAGAATGGACTCCCTGAACCTGCTACCATCATCCTCTGGTACTTGAATCTGCCAGTGATGTCCTGCTCGCCAAGCCACTAGACTGAATGCTAGTAGACCAGGCTGCCTACCCCATCCAACAGCCTCTCCTTTTTCCGTCAGGCCGTGCCTTCCCCCTTGAACACCTGCTGTCCACCTCTCTGCACTGTCACCCCTTTTCCCCCTTATATCTCATCATAGAGCTGGGCGGGGGAAAGCAGCCAAGCAGGGGCTAGCTCTGGTTGGAGTCTTGGGGAGTACTCCTGGAAAAAGGAAGAAGCTGATCGCCAAAGGGGTGTCAGTCACCAGGACATCCAGGACATCACAGAGCCTCAGCTGGCACGTGCCACAAGTGGTGTCACCATTACCACCGCTGCCGCCTAAGAAACCACCCACCTTCGCTCTGCATGCCGGTGCTGACAAGTGGTCAAGCGACTCAATATCACGCTTGAATACGACACGTGTACTTATACGACCACGACCGACACTCGCTAGCGCACTTCCCAAGGCCCAGCACACTGTAATTGAAGTTGCCAAATCCACCACCGCAGGCCCCAAGATTAACCTCGTCAGAGCGGCGACTCCCGCTTCTCAGTTCGAGGGGGGAAGAGCCTTGACGACGTCTGCTAACCGCCAGACCCAATAGGGTGAGCATCAACATGAGACTTATCAGTCACATCCACTAGGGATCTTCAGCATGATTAAGATATGGGTAATTCACTCTTATATTGGAATGTATTTACATTTTATATTAGCTTGTTTGCTGTGGTAAAAATCATCTTGTCCCACAAATGGTGGGAATTACTTCTGACAAAGTAGTTTCGGAATGATTTTTATTGGGATACGTGCAACTCCTAACTATGTGTAGAATAATTTCACCATAGAGGTGAAACAAAAAATGCAAATACAAGTGCTCACAAGCCTGAGAAAATTGGTCCAGCCAACAAAACTTCACATTTATGCATCCACATCAAAAAAGTGTTTTGTTTAGCGGTTTTTATGTACGTTTCTTTCTAAAAGTACCATCCTGTGTTTACTTGTGTCTTTGTCTTTCACTTTTAAGATATTACTCATAGTCTAGTGGTTTTTTTTCCCGCCAGTATTTTGCTGTTTATGATGTGCAGAGTATGTCGATGGAGTCGGAGTGCCTGGCCACGCCAGCAGTGCGCTGGCTGGGCGTACATCCTAAAGATATCACTGTGCTGGGACTGGATACTAGCCCTCTAACGATGCGTGACAAGCAGAAGATTTCAGAGCTACTGACCAGGCCATATGTGCAGACGCACACCATCATCAGACGTGAGGTAACATTTTCTTTTATGAACATTTTTTGTGCAATCAATGCTGCCACTTTTTTCTCTGCTTAAACTATGGATGCCATTATCAGTGATACATTATAAAATACAGTTGGATTGCACTGTAACAACAACTGACAATTGCGAGATTACCCCTATAGGGAATTATCGTTATAACTGAAATTTAGTTGTACACACACTTCATGGGCACGTGTGCTTTCTGAATGCTGTTATGTGCATGGAAGCTGACAAGTTGATAGTGAAAAAACAATGTATGACAACAGTATTTTTCACACTTAACCATCGTTCTCATAAAATTATTAAAATCACAGTAAGCAATAATTACTATTAATAAAGAAAAACCTTTTGCCATAAGACTGAAAATATGGACACATTACAGCTGCCTGAACCTTTAGATCTGATCTGCACTGTGTAGTTGCAGGAACTTAGCAATTGGTCCTTGTTTTATGTATGAACTATGTCAGACTGTTGAGTGTAAAATGCACTTGCTCTTGCATCTCTATCTCATTTTTCCTTAGGCACCCTCCCTTCTCATTCCCTGCCACCTCTTTTTTTTTAGCAGCTCATGTGGTCATTACTTTTCTCTACCTCTCGTTATTCAGCTCCGGCTGGCAGCAGGGCGATAGCCAACCAAGGTCAAAAGGGGAAGTGAATAGGTGGTACCAATGAAGGGAAAGAAAGGGATTCGACTCATTCCTATCCCTTTCTTTGCATATACAAGATGGGAAAAAATGTCAATCTTTTGATCTCTTTACATGGTGTGTTTTCAGACCAAAAATGAAAACCTTTACATGTGTTTCAACTTGTAGAAAGAATGGTACTCTCATTACAGTGAGTGAGAACACAAAATGGCACTCAAAACTAGTATATTAACAGTGTATTTTATACAGAACATGGCAATGCATTCAGAAATTCTTGCTATAGGCAATGTATCATTGTAGCTTATATTTGTTATTGCATGTTTGTACTGTAGTATCAGATGATAAAGAATTAAAAGTTATGTGTAAAATTTCACTCTAACAGAGTTTTGCACTGCGATAAAGTTATTCCGAGACAAAAATAGTACTGTGTATTAGTAGGCAAATAGGGAAATATCTAGGAAGTAGATTTGGGGAAAAAATGTCTTGAATCACCTATGATAGTTTCGATAATTTTGTTGTAAAACAGAGGCTGGCTTGTGACACTACACCTGCCTAACAGACTAAATACCATGTAGGAAGCACCGTCTGCCCACCTGATGTGCTTACAAGGACATTGGTGAGTTCTCCGGGAGCTGTTCCAGGGAAGCTGGTGGAGCTCTCACCATATCATTGGTAGCGGTTCCAGTACTAACCATGCCTCAACTGGTGTTGGACACAAGCCAGATGTAAGCTATTCACAGTAAAGTGAGCACTTTTGAAAGCTTTTCTTATTTGAAACAATAGTCAATAAATATATTTTATTTTAGCCTATTCCGAGTGTGGGGGAATATACACACCGTGTTTATTGCTTACTTGGCTATATTTATTTAAAAAGGTGGATAAAGGATAAAAAAAAATGACTGCAATGAAAAAGTAACTAGCTTCTCAAAACTGCTCACTTTACTGTGAACAGCCTATATCTTCCCAGTAGAGGGTGGGGACAGAAACTCCTCTAGCAGGGGTTGAATTTCAGCTGTTCAGCATCTGAGCCATCCTGCAATCTCAAATTTCCCAATATGCCTTCAGTATACTCTGTCTCATATAAGTTGGCCAGATTCTGACAGGTCTGCGAAAGTAGCGCCACTGTTTACATCTGACTATGTATCCTTCCGCCATCAGCCGATTGGCCACATGACAACGATGTTGTTTATTTTCATGCTGTCACCAGCCGATTCCCTTGTCAATGTACTGTTCGTGGGACGTTCTAGGCAAACTTCCTACTCATAAATACGTAGCTGCGACTGTTTATTAGTAATAGTAATGTGTACATAAATCATTAATTAGTAAATTATGTTAAAGAGAAAAAATATAAAAAAATTTATTTAAAATTTATTAACTACAAAAAAATGTAATGCTAAACAAATTTTAAAATATTTTAGACTGACTTCTGTTTTAAAAAAGTTTGTAGGTTATAAAAGTAAAAATAAAAAACCTTGCAAAAATTGAAATATTTGATAACTCTTTTTAATTTGTCCGTGACAGTGAATTTGGGTAACATTTGCAAGACGATAGTTGTAGCTATTATCACACTTTGAACGTTATAGCTAATATATTCGAGTTGGAAATATGTGACGTGGAATAATGTTAGAATTGTTTAAAAACTATTCACGCGTGTCCCACTTTGTTTGGAAACAAGGAAATGTGGTACAAGAACAATATGGCGTATAATTTACGTAGACGAACAATTACCTGCCTAATATAAATGACAAGTACTCAAAATCGCTGTACACAAAATATATGTTACTTTAAAAATTATGCAGAGCTCGCAAAAAATAAAACTATGTATTGGTATCTGTTCGTAAATGTATTATATAAAGCAAACAAACGCTATTCTCTTCTGGCTTGTAATGCTTCGAAATGAATCACACAGATGGTGCACACAACATTTCAGCGCGTGGTCTGAGCCGCATTTTTTTCTCAAGAGGTAGCGTCTTTGTAAAGTTGACTGTTCTTCTATTACTGGCTCGGAACGACACGAATTTGAAATCTATTTCGTCAAATCATTAGAAAAAATAATTCAACAATATTATGCAATATTTCTGTATGCTTTTGGAATTAATATCAAGCACGTAAGGAAAGCTGTGTTGGAGAGGAGGGGGGGGGGGATAAGACGTGAAAAAAGATTTTGAAATTGTGTTTCGTTTGGATACGGATCGTTTTAATGTACCTTTAATTTTGAACTCCTATACATTTCAATTTTAGCACAAAGTTTAGTTTCTAACACTAAAAACCGCTGTTTTATGACCACGTAAAATAAAATGTGTTAATTAATCTAGGAACTCAATTCTTATCTGCGTATTTTCTGCTTGTCTGACGTGCGCCGGCAGTGCACTCAGAATAGCCAACGTAATATTAATTTTTGTTCGTTCATGCATCAGCTGATACAGGTTTNACTCAGAATAGCCAACGTAATATTAATTTTTGTTCGTTCATGCATCAGCTGATACAGGTTTTGTAAATGGCACGTCGTTTGTTTGGAATACATTAAGTTGCCACTCACTGACTGTCAGAATCTGGCCAACTTATATGAAATGAAGTATAGATAAGAGACAGACTACTAGAGATAGACACTGCCTGGTACGACATATTACCATTTGTCTTGCAGTCTGTGGACTGAGACTCATTATGAGAACCACCCGCAGTCAAGCAAAGCCAGTAGTACCATTAGAAACATTAAGCCACATATATAATTGTTTTAAATGTTAAATATGTTTTCTTTAAAAACTATACTGGATGATTCAAAATAACACAGACAATGCTTAGTATGTTGTGCAGGATGGCAAACCCCGGAAAAGCAGGGTTTGGGCGCTGTGGGGCTTGTTCGATGGCCACCATGGTCACCAGATCTGACACCTCTCGACTGTTGTCTTTGCGGTACTATGAAGGGTATGGTGTACGAGACTGCTGAACGCACAACCAATTTCCTGCCAACGTAGGCTCTGTAATTAAGTATGGGGTTGAAAATTCAAACTCCTTTTGTAATTTACCGCATGATGTGATGCACTTGTTGAATTGGCGGTGGTTTCATGACAATGTGGAATGCACACCTATAATCGTATCCGAAGCGTTGTCAAACTTTGTCGCCCCACAGTGCCCAAGCCATGCTTTTCTGGACATGGGTCCTCGCTTGAAAAATGTTGGTTTGGCATCCCGTACAACGTACTAAGAATTTGTCTGTGTTATTTTGAATCACCTGGTAGTATAAAAAAACATTAATCTTGCTGATTCTCAGCTCATGGTGAGGAAATGCTTTTTACTCTAAATGTGGGGACCAGACTGTTTTTTTTGTTTTGTTTTTCTTAAGTTTTGCAAAATTGTGAACTATTTTATGGTTATAAATTTTCAGGTTGAAACACTACAGAGGCTTGGTGTAAAAGCTGAAATTGAAGGAATGACTGGTTTTGCAACGAGCTTTCTGACAGATTATTACATTCCTACACAGGTCATAGGGAAGGATTATTTGTGATCTCGGTGCATAGTAACAGTTTGTAGTTCTACTGCCAGGAAAAAGGTAATCGACAGCCTACATATGTTTACCCAAAANCTCGGTGCATAGTAACAGTTTGTAGTTCTACTGCCAGGAAAAAGGTAATCGACAGCCTACATATGTTTACCCAAATATAAGACAATGTTGTATTACAATTTTGACCTTCAAAAAATTGAGGATAGTGTTATTTTGGCATACAGAACATTTCGAGGTCAGTGTTTTCGCTTGTGTGACTTTCGTAGATTTCAGTTCATTTTAGGGTGCCCACACACACTAGTTGACCAAGTTGCGCGACCAGGTTTCCGCAGCCAGCGAGAAAGCTTAACAATGTATGGGGCTATGCACACTTGGCTGCTGTAGTCGGCCGGTTGCTGCAGCCATCAGGATTCTGAGCGGCGTGCAGGCGACCAAGGCTATCGCATCCTGGTCACCACGACACGCTGCTTTGTTTTCTGGTTGCTGTGACCATANCTGTAGTCGGCCGGTTGCTGCAGCCATCAGGATTCTGAGCGGCGTGCAGGCGACCAAGGCTATCGCATCCTGGTCACCACGACACGCTGCTTTGTTTTCTGGTTGCTGTGACCGTAGGTTGCGCTGCCTGGTTGCCTCGTGCACGGGTGCCCGTAAATTTAGTACAGTTGTACCTCACTGTTAGGACCCCTTTTATTAAGACTATCTCTCTCTTTTAAACCCANTGCCCGTAAATTTAGTACAGTTGTACCTCACTGTTAGGACCCCTTTTATTAAGACTATCTCTCTCTTTTAAACCCAATTTTTGAGGAGCTGTAAATAATTCTGTTAAAAATAGATTGCAAATTTGAGGGATCTGCTGAAAAATTAGTTGGTTGCATTTGTCTGGGTGGGTACTGTACTGCAAGCAGTGCATATGTACAAATAGATACCACTCCCATTTTGATGTATGTTGAGGTAGGTCAAAATCTGTCCAAAATTTCCCAAAACCTCTATTAAGACCATTCCTCACTAACAACTCTATCCCTGGAAACTGTGAGTGGTCNCTGTCCAAAATTTCCCAAAACCTCTATTAAGACCATTCCTCACTAACAACTCTATCCCTGGAAACTGTGAGTGGTTTTATCAGTGGAGTTCTAATGTATAGTTCCTTTTATTGACTGCAAAAAATTTGACAGTGTTAAACCTAAGTGCAAGATAGAAAAATCCTGCTAAATTACATGTCCAAATAATTTNACTGCAAAAAATTTGACAGTGTTAAACCTAAGTGCAAGATAGAAAAATCCTGCTAAATTACATGTCCAAATAATTTACGGAGAAATAAATTTTTCCTGTAGACCAAAGTAGAGATGTAAGGGTTATCTTATTTTTGAGGTTGTCCCATATTCAGGTGAATATCGTATTTTCCTTCAGTGCATCTGTGCAAGAATACTTATAAATAAAGTGGGAAAATTCTTTATATTTTTTAAGAAGGTATAAAATTGTAAACACAACTTTGTATAAAATCAATAAACTGTGCTGCTTCTATAATTTTTTTTGAAGTATTAGGAATGAACATGTAATTACAACTTAAAATGAACAGAAAGCAAAGTCAGCTACTTTTCCCCAATAAGAATCCCCCACCTGCAAGAGCCAGGAATTGAATTGGGGACTTGATGTTCAGAACCATTGAGTCAAGCATGGGGGTCAGTAAACAGCATTTTGTAAAATGGAAAAAACTTTTTTTTTACACATCTCGTATATTTACTAGGCCAAAAACATTCAACTTTTATATAAAACAATGTGTACAATTTGTAAGTCAGTTGCCATTACTATTATTTACTTGCAGGATGTTAAAATAAAAGTAAGAAAATAGACATTTTANCAATTTGTAAGTCAGTTGCCATTACTATTATTTACTTGCAGGATGTTAAAATAAAAGTAAGAAAATAGACATTTTAAAAATTTATTTGAAAACCCAAACATTTACTTTTTTGTTAAAATTTAGAATGACAAAAAATTTTAAAGTTCAAACCCTGAGTAAATATTAGCTTAGAATACCACATATTCNTTGTTAAAATTTAGAATGACAAAAAATTTTAAAGTTCAAACCCTGAGTAAATATTAGCTTAGAATACCACATATTCTACCTCACTTGAAAAGTATCAGTGCACTTTTCTTCACTTGGCACACACTGTTCGCTTTTTGCCTGTTGCACTTGGCCAAGTTGTGTTTTACGATTAAGCAAGTAATCCAAGTCATGAGAGATCCTATTCAACATGCAATCAATGTTGTCACTTTCAGGTTCAGGTATTAATTCATCCACGTCACTTCTGCCTTGTGCTGGGACAGTTTTGATTGGCTGTGGTCCCTGTTCCTCTATGATTAACTCATCACCTGTTGCATCGTGCGTCTGGATTTCTGGGGACTGGGAGGGAGTTGATTTGCATTGTGCTGCCATGGGTAGAGTGAAGCTCATCCCCGATGGAGGCACGGTCGCCTCTTGGTGGCATGGTTCGACATCCACGCTACATAGGATGATGGCGGGAATTACTTGTGACTCAGATGTGGTCATTCCCCCATCCTCGTGGCTGGTAATTACTCCAAGTTCCACACACACTTTATTAATCACAGCCTGTTCGCTGCCAGTACATGGCTTCGGAGAAACTTCTACCGTGCCAAGATACCTGAAGGACCCTGTCTTTGTGGAGATAGTATCTTGTTCGTCTCTGCCCTCATCTGTATCATCAAGTTGATTGCACAACTCCTTCCGGGAGGTGTTGGTCAGATCTCCATCTATGAAGGAGCTGTCAGCGCTATTCCCGTAGGTCTCCACTGTGCAGGGTGCTACATCAGGAAGTGGAGCTCGGATTACCCTAAAAAAGAAGTAACTGTATCAACACACACCATCNCTGTGCAGGGTGCTACATCAGGAAGTGGAGCTCGGATTACCCTAAAAAAGAAGTAACTGTATCAACACACACCATCAGATATTCCGGGAAGTAGGTGACATTAAGACTGGAATTTATAGTCAAAGGCTTTTTTCAAGCAATCTTTACTTCATGAAGTAGCCAAATAAGTGTCGTTATAATATCAGTATCAATATAACACAGATAAAATTGCCAATTTATTTGCATAAATTTCCAGGATGAAATGAATATTTACGTTAGTTTGTTATTTTAATCATGTGAGCAATAAAAGTTTGTTAGCTTCAGTAAATAAATGNTGAAATGAATATTTACGTTAGTTTGTTATTTTAATCATGTGAGCAATAAAAGTTTGTTAGCTTCAGTAAATAAATGTATACGACGTGCACACTTGACGAATATATAAGTGATAATATGAATGTAGTTTTAATGACATCTCAGTTAATTTACATTCTACAAGACCTTCCGTCCAGCATTAATAATCACAGTTCCATGAATGACATCAATCGTGAAAATGCTTGCTTGCATCTCATGTCCTGTCCAGCCAACAAAACCTCTTGTTTTGTTGGCTGGGCATTTTGCCCATCCTGGGATTGTGTGTGGTAGCGGCACACAGGCAGTGGTCATCCAAGATCTTTGTAGGCAATTGTAAGTTCCCTGGTTGATATTAAGGGGTTTGTAGACTAGTTGCTGCCATGCGAGTTGCGCAACCTCCCTCTGCTTGCAGTACGTAACCTAAGCTTGGGGTTCCTGTGGTGTTAACTCTCGGGTTTCTCGTTTGGATCTCTCGACGGCAATGCAGAAGTGTAGCAGCATTCTCCTCCCATGGTAGATCAGGGTTAGGTAGACACCTTGCTGTCCACCAAGCCTCTGCACCCAGTGGCAAATCGCATTGGTGTGCGGGATATGGGGTGGTGAAAGAGCTTGGAATTACACCTGTGTGTGGCCTAGTGCCAGCTTCCGAGTACTGTGCTTGACAGTCGTGTCTGAAGGATGCAAGTCCAACCAAGACATACTGAACTGCCACAGTACCATGCATCAAGTTGTGACAGGGATCCCCCTAGAAGCACAATTGCCCGCTGCAGGAATTGTTTTGTTATTGTCTGAGCTTGTGTGTATTGTTCTCCTACTCTTTGCCGAGAAGTAGCTGTGGACATGGTAGGCTACTAGGAGATTACGGGTTGTTGAGAAAGACTTGTTAACCAGAAATATCCCCTCTCCAATAAGAAGGCAAAACTCCGGAATAACAGGGTTGCAAGGTTTATTCAGACTTGACAAAATATTCCTGACTGGAAGGTCTACCAAACTTGTAAGAACTTTCATTCGGGTCTGACCTGGGCAAGAAGTGTTACCATAGTCAAATTTACTGATGCCTGCTCTAGCTGTCTAGCAGTTGAAACACGAGTCGAAGATGCTGATCTACTGCGAAGAGGACGTTGGTGTAGCGATCACGGCCTTGGAGTTCTTCGGAGGATCAACTCAAATGTGGTAACTTCTCGTTCTTGTCGGCCGGTTGGCTAGTGGTTAGAAAGCTGTGGAGTATTGTGGTGCTTGTAACTGAAATAAATTTATGTAATGGCTGATAAATAACAACTGACGTTTACTGAGGCTGCAACTCAATATATAGTGGCACAGTGGACATCTTAAGGACTAGGGGTGCACTGAGGTGACAGACTGCCTCTTGTTACCCGGCGTCGGCACAGGCTAGGTGCGCATGAGAGGTGGTGGTTGTGGACAGAGGTCAAGCTGTCGCGACATTTTAACTAATGGTTCTGCAGATGGCATCAATACTTGCTTAGGGGCAAACAGACAACTGGTCTGGTTCTCTCACATTCGTAGATGTGGTGAGAGAGCGCCCGGTGAGGTTTTACAGCGGCGATGAGGATCTTGGGTTAGACGTCATGCATCAGTTCGTCCCCTCTGTTGCAGTGCTGGATTGCCACGTCAGTTGTCGGGACAGGTTTGTTTTACATAGAGTTCTGTATCTCCTCTTCTGTGTTTGCACGTGAACACTGCTGGAATGCTCTCTCCACCCTTCTCTCTCTTACCACCACTTGTCAAACCAGCCAGTCTTACGCCCTCTCAATTTCATCTGTGAATAACCTGCTGTTTGCCGGTTATTTCGTGCTCTATTTAGCAGGACCGCTTGAAGTCACAGCTGATGGCCTGAGTGCGTACGAAATAAAAAAGGTATTGCTGCACTGCGGCTGTACCTGCACCTAGGGCTGGTGGCCTAGTTGTAACTGACACTGGGAGGCCTGACTGGGAAATTAGTATAACCGTTAACTGCAGATGAGAGTGGTAAGAGGTGAGGAATAGCCACAGTTATCTAATAAGTGTCATGGGGTGGTATCTGCCCACCAGATTTTATGTGCACTAGTTGGAAATCAGACTCTGGCCTACCACATCCAAAGGCTGAAGCAAAGAGTAAAGAACTGGAGCTAGAATAGTTCTCTGAGCAATTGCCTCACCGCGCCATCGTATGGGGTGGGGGCAGTGGTCCTTGTCCGGTTTATTAATGGTCGAGATGAGCGGAGGCAGCTGCCACTCCTAGTACCTCCTAATCTTACCTAGTTTGATGTCGTGCTCAAGCTTCGTGCGAGCGGGAGGCAGGATGACCTCCTTGCGGTTTTCGGTCTTGACAAACTCCTGTATCGTGGTAAAAGATGTGGGATACGGTTCGTGATGAGGATCATTTGTAGGCTGTGAAGCGGAATGTCTCTCTTTGCTGGCTTTATCTTTTAAAACGTTTAATTTGAGCAAGAACGTAAATGGGTGCAGAAGCTGACATGAGGAAAACACACTTGTTAGTAGCTTCACTGGGTTTTTTATTGACTGCCGTTGCAGCAACGAGTACACTTTACATAAACATTACATTGTCTTTAGGAACACTTGCTTTAAATAAACCGGAAAGCACTGAAACACCCTTACTACTCTAACACCCCAACCACGTAGCACTTGAATGATGGGGATTACACGACTGGAAATAGACGCTGCCGCACAACGAGCACTTGTTCCGGCGAGGCGTGGGGTGCTTTCCAAACGTTCACATAGGCTTGCACCCTGGTTGTTGGAGGAATGGCAGCTGAGCGTGTTTCAGCCCCTGTACCTAGGTATGGGTTGACAGTAGTTGAGCTTGTTTCGGTCCCTGCCGCACTGACAGNCGTGTTTCAGACCCTGTACCTAGGTATGGGTTGACAGTAGTTGAGCTTGTTTCGGTCCCTGCCGCACTGACAGGAGGTTTTGCGGTGCGCCTAGCTACCACTGAGTGTGTTTCGGTCCTGGGTAGCAAAACAAGGTGAAAGGGAAAAAGGAATCCTCTTGTTGCTACTGAGCGTATTTCAGCTCCCTGGTAAGGAGGGTGGGTTAGCGGTAGCGATGCTGAAGGTATTTTGGCCCCTGGTGATTGGGAGAGTGAGTGGGTGCGGAGAGCATGTGGATGCTGGGACGTTCCACCTCGGGGATGGTTACCCGATGCACGCTCTGCTCTTCCCTGCCTGCGATTGGATTGCATGCCCGTCCGTCTACGGGTGGGGTGGCTGACATCACAAAATGGCGGGTGCCTTAGTGTGTGGAGGGGTTGTGCATGACAGTTCTCATGGCCAAAACAAAAGGCCAATGGACACTGCTTCCAATATTAACAAATATAATTTTAGTACACAAAAATACTTTATATTAAAGAGATGCATGTGTCTTAAGGAATTACTTAATTACCAACTTCCATGTGGTTGTAATATTTTTTCGTTATTAATTTTTGACAAATTTACTGTGTGCAATGTTCTTTTCAATACAGGTAGCGACTTATTTCACTCACTGAATGGTTATCTCTGGCAACTACAATAGGCATATCGTGGAAACCATAGAGACATAGTTATTTCCTTGATTAAGTTAAAGATAAATATTATTGTTGCGGCTTATAGTACCTATCTTCGTTCGAACCAAGGCGTTAATGGAATGAATACTGCTTGTCTGCTTCACAAGACTTTAATACAAATGCGGCTTGTCGGCATTACACACAGAGCACCCTACGGTACCACATTGTTCCATGTTTTCATAGCCCTAAGGCTGAAATGTAGGCATGTGGCAACTCCTCCGGGCTTGAGGAGCATTGCTGTACGACTCTCTCTCAAAAAATACTTACTAGGCTTCATACACATGACAAGGGTTACAGATATATAGTACAGTATCAACATTTCTCTTTCTTTTGCGGAGTCTTTAACACATTTGCATTATGACCGAGTCTTTGATATACTTCCCTGTGGGTGAAAAAAAAAACGTGGTACATAAATGTAAATTTGTGGTCCTACAATTTTGGGGGTTTCCATTTTTCCTCTCTTATAATTTTTCATGGGAATTACTATTTATTAGGCACACTGCGTAGAAACTTTATGGTAACTCTCTTTACAAGATAAAGATAAGCTCACTGGTGTGACATGGGTTGCCAAATTGGCCTCTTAAAGGTTTGTGCTGGGGGCCTCCTCAAAGAAGTCTCCCGGTAGCATCCTGCTCATCGAGTAAGGTGTCGTTTGCTTGAGTGCCCAGACAGTTGATGCAAAGGAGGCGGCTGGCGGCTGCTGCAGGAGGTGTCCTGTTAGCTGGAGCGCTGACTCTTGTGGGTGGTGGAAGGCTCGGGCCGCCTGCTGTCCAGAACGGCTGGACCGACGTCAGACTCATGCTGTTGGCTACGAGACGAGGGCACTGGTGACGTCTGGTGGTCGGAGGGGCGTTCCTCCTCTCGAGCAGCCTCACCACGATTAGCGGCGGGTGGCTGCAGGATGCGAGTCAGACTGGTTGCTGCCCCTGCCTCGTGGTTGGGTTGGGGGTCCTCTTTTGGGCAGGTTCTAATAGTGATAGTTTCATCGGGCAGCTCGGGGTTAATCTGCGGTGATATCTGCACCTATATGTTGGCTGGACGTTGCTGGTAGCGTAGGGTAGAGCAGCTTCTTTTTTGGTGCGCAGAGGTAAAATTGAAGGGGGTATGGATGCCCACTGCCAACGGTATTTCGTGGATTGGTGCTTTCTTCATCTGCTGCTGTGGCAACTTTTGGATTTGCCCGGATTCCCTTTCTTCCCAGTAGATTTTTGCTTGGCGTTCGGCCACTGTGTGAGGTCCTTCCCATCATGGGGCGAAACAGTACTGTATCCTTTTTGTTGGTTGCTCAGAGGGTAGTTTCGTATGAGGACGTGCTGTCCGATCTCAAATGCTGTGTCAACTGGCGGTGGCACCTTATACTTTCAGGCGATGTAGCATTGCTAAGTATGCTGTGCATTGTGGTTGCCAGCTACGTTTCTAAGGTGGATTTCCTCTGCTTGAGGTATGGTTGAGGGGGACGGGGCTTTCTCTTATCTCCACTCTCCTGGTCGGCATAGATTAATTTTGAGTAGCAGCTTGCTGGGGGTGACACCTAAAGGCTTCGTTTTTGTATCGTCGGAGCGAGAAGAGGCTCTCTGGCAGAAACTGGACCCACTGAGCATGGTTTTTCTCCGATGCCAAGTTTGATACCTTTATTTATATCCTAGTTGTGTCTTTCGGTGGAGATAGGCGTTGCCTAAGACTTAACTTCCGACTTCTGGCAGGCTGCAGCCCATTGTTTGTGAGTGAACATTGTGGGTGGCTCCAGCGAGGAAATAATTCTTATTGCAGTTTCTTGATGATGGTCCCAGCCTCAGTGTTAGGTAGCAGATAAGTCTCACCATCTGGAGAATAGGTCTGTGACAAGGAGGTACCTTTTGCCATAGTGCTGTGTGGGTATGGCCCCAATAGGCCCAAAATGACCTGGGTTCAAGGAGCCGTGGGTTGCCGCGGAGTCGGTGAATATATGTCAGCTTGCCCTGGTTTTGGCACGGGCACAGAGCTCACAATGTCGAACATACTCATGGAGATCTTGATATATGCCCGCCCAGGTGTATCTCTTGGTGACCTCATGGATGGTCTCCTTTGTCCCTGGGTGGCCTGCCAGAGGGTGGTCGTGAAAATGCTGGCAGAGCAAAGGCAGCAGCGCATGGGGCACTTATATCTTCCTTTCCTTCTGACCTCCGGTTAGGCTCCAAATGATACCATCAGNTTATATCTTCCTTTCCTTCTGACCTCCGGTTAGGCTCCAAATGATACCATCAGCCCCATTGTACTGGTTGGGCTGGGTGTGTACCAGGTCCTTGGCTTCCGGATTATTCTGCTGAGCACACATGAGTACGTCCATGCTATTAGTGTACTTAACTTGTTGCAAAGGAATATGGGTGCATGGTGGTATGGGTGGCGTGCATAGGTGGGGGTATGACTTTCTCCCAGTTATGGAGTTTGGAGGTCTCATGGTGCATGTCTGGAAGGCGTGATAGGGCATCTGGAAGCTCGTTTGTTTGTCCTGGGCAGTGTTGCAGATTGATGTCAAATTCTTGTAAGAATATTGCCCATCGTGCAAACTTGAACGTGGCTTTCTTGTCTGTGGCCGTTTGCAGCCATGTGAGCGCTTAATTATCTGGGTGGACGATACACGGTCGGACCTGCAGATAATATCTGTATTTGCGGATTGTCCATTCAATGGCTAAGCATTCTTGCTCAGGTTTGTCATAGCACTCTTCAGTAGGGCTCAGCAGGGTTCTGCTGTAACTGATAATATGCTTCTTGCCATGTGGCGTTTCTTGATATAGAATGGCTCCCAAACTTTGTTGTTAGCATAAGTTTGAAAGATCAGTGGTAGGCTTGGGGTCATTTAGGAATCTCAAGGTTTCGGAAAGCTTCTCGCAGTAATTCGAAGGCTCAGACCTGAGGTGTTCCCCATTCCCAGCAATGGCCATTTGCAAGCAGTTCACGGAGGGGTCCCATGAGTTGGGCAATGTTGGGCACATAATCCCGGAGCCAATTACATAACTCTAGGATTTGCCTCAGTTGTTTCTTCTTGGTGGGTGGGGTTGCCTCCAAAATGGCTCTTACCTTTTGCTCCTGGCGGTAGTTGCCCTCTGTTGATACCACGTGTCCCAGGTAACCAATGGTACTTTGACTGAAGTAGCATTTGTCCAATTTAGCATGTCATGAATAGCCAACATCTGGAGAACTAGATTCAGGTGGATGAGGTGCACAATTTTCCTACGTACCCTGCCAGAACGATTGAGTTCATCATTCTTTGGTAGGTGGCTGGAGCATTTTTTAAGCCAAATGGCATTACTCTGCACTGCAACTGTCCTCCGTCTAGAGTCGTAAACGCAGTATAGGGCTTCGAGTCAGNAAATGGCATTACTCTGCACTGCAACTGTCCTCCGTCTAGAGTCGTAAACGCAGTATAGGGCTTCGAGTCAGGGTGCAGGGGTTTCTGCCAGTACTCGCTGCGCATATCAATAATAGAGAAGATGGGAACTTCGCCAAGGTCTCGCAAGGTGTGCTTCAGGTGAATGGTGAGGGGTGCGACTTAGTGCGCGATGTTGTTGAGGTTGGAATAATTAACGCAAAACTGCATGTCTCTGTCCTTCTTTGGTACCATCACCACACTGGTATTAAATGAGAATCAGGCTGGTTCTACTATCCCCTTTTGCTTCATCTCCTGAACCTGTTTGATTAGGTTCTGTTNGTATTAAATGAGAATCAGGCTGGTTCTACTATCCCCTTTTGCTTCATCTCCTGAACCTGTTTGATTAGGTTCTGTTTCTTGACTGAGGGGTGAAATGGTCGGTTGTATACTGGTGCAGAAGTTTTGATGCTGATCTCGGGCTTAAGAATTGTGTCTTGATTTAGTTGGTTGGTGGCTTGGAATACCGTAGTGTAAGAATTGATGACCTCCATCAATTGCTGGAGCTGTTGATCTTCGATTTGATGGTTGGTTAGCTCAGGGACAACTGTGTGCACTGGGTCTGCGTATAGCAAGATTTCCCATTTGATGGAGTTCCATGGTTGGTGGCCCAGATGGATTAGCCTTTAGCTATAATCCAGGATGCAATTCTGGTCCTCAAACCATGGTTGGCCTGGTATGACGGGGTCTTCTAGCTTATCTGCGACAATGAAGGTCGTGTCGGCTTGAATGCCCGCCATGCTTATTTGCAGGGTTATCCGCCCCCTGGTAGGTAGGTAGATGCCTTGTTGCACTAGATGGACTGGGCTTCCAGAGGCTGAAGGTTATCATGAACTCCCTAGCTCAGGGTCCCTGCGCGAATGAAGTTGGACGTGGTGGCCATATTTAACATAGCTGTTGCATGTGCATTTTCCCGTTGCATCAAGACTGTCAGGGGATGATTGTGGTGGCTGTTCTTTAGGCAGAGGGACAGTTCAGTTTTGCCAGGGTTGATGTCTCTGTTACTCTCCCGGCTTGCCCATTTCCTGAAGGCTTGGCTGGATCTGATTTCTCTGGAGCTGTACTGGGTCCTGTTCGTGCTGCTTTCCTGGCTGCCATCCGCTCTTGAAAGATGGTGCGGTTATGGAGGAAATTTTGCTTGGGGTAGTACCAGCATTTGGGTAGCTCACGTTTGGGAGGTGGCTTGATTTCTTTGGTCTTACCCTTGTTAACTGGTGGTTTTCGGGGTTTGTCATTAGTGGTTGGGCGTGTGTAGCTCTTTCATCCTGCTCGTACCCCTTTGCCCTCTTGACTAACTCTTTGATATCTTGGAATATGGTTGCCTNTGTGTAGCTCTTTCATCCTGCTCGTACCCCTTTGCCCTCTTGACTAACTCTTTGATATCTTGGAATATGGTTGCCTCGTTTAAGTGGCAGCATAAACGGGGTCGCGGTGTATTAGTAGATAAGGTGTTTCAGTGCTTTCCACTGTATTTCTAAGCAAGTTTAATGTTGTAAAGTGTACTCATTGCAAGTGCCGTCAACTAAAAACCCAGTGAAGCTACCAACAAGTGTGTTTTCCTCATGTTGGCAATAGAAAACCAGTGCAGAGACACGTGCCACTTCACAGCCTACGAGTGATCCTCCTCATTTATTTAACTATCACAAACCGTTTCCTTCGCCTTCCAGCAAGCTAGAGGAGTTCGACAAGTACAAAACCATTACGGAGGCTAGCCCACCTCCTGCTCCCGCTAAGCTTGAGCACGACATCAAACTAGGGAAGATTAGGAGATACTATGAACGGCAGCTGCTTCCACTCATCTCGACCATTAATGCACCGGACAAGGACCACAGCCCCCACCGCATGCACCAGCACGTGTGGCAGTTGCTCAGAGAACTATTCTAGCTCCAGTTCTTCACTCTTCACTTCAACCTCTTTATGTGGTGAGCCAGAGTTTGATTTATGCCTAGTGCACATAAAAACTCGCAGACAGATTCCGCCCCCTGACAGTTACTAGATAACAGCGACTATTCCCCGGTTCTCTTACCACTCTCATCCACAGGGAACACTTATACTAATTCCCCAGCCAGGCCTCCCAGTGTCAGTGACACTTAGACTACCTGCAATAGGAGCAGGTATAGCTGGCCCGTGGCAAGTTTTTGTTCCGCCCAAGGTAGAGCACGAAGTACGATAGAGCGAATCTGACAGCCTAGATCACCCTGAAAGAAGAATAACTTTCGAAATTCCAGTCAGATAAAAATTTTGTGGCGCCAGTATTCATCCCCAAAATGTAGAACAAAGAAGGAGAAGCGAACCCAGACAATACGTGTACCCTTGAGGATTGTCCTGGTCAAGACCGTTTCATCATCGAATGTGAACACTGCAGTAACCGGTACCAATATGTCTATCTTGGATGGGTGGATAGGAAAGAGATCTGATCAGAATCAAATTTTGCTGTGACGAATACCGAACACAGCAATCCAAGTGTTGTCAGGCAAACTGCCCTGGCATAGGGATGTACCAAATCTGCTGTGAAGATTGCTCTTAGACATTTCACTATGAGTGCCTCGGGTGGACAGATCACCCACTTGACCTAAACTAGCTATCATTCAGATGCCAAACATTCCGACAGTCTTCAGACTCCGCGCCTGCCAGCGGACCCTGATTTGCCAGTGGGCACCGCCTTTGACACTGTCACTACCAGAATTCGCGGGCTGTCCACATGAAAACCTGTAACGGTTTATAGAGGATTACCAGTGGGAATTCCATTGCAGTGGCATACCTATAACCCAGTGGCTACTGAGAACCAGAAAACAGTTACAAGGCACGGCTCTGCATTGGTGGAGTAAGCATGGAGAATTTGTGGTCACATGGGAGTGTAGCTATGCAGGTGCCTCATAAAACAATTCACTGGGCCAGAAGTACTCAACAACCTCACCGCAACCTTCTGCAGCACCCACAAAGGCCCACAGCAAGATGCATAAATCTTCATAAGGCGGAAAACAGCAAATGTCCCAGAGACTTCTCCCTGAGAGAGACGAGCAAACATGTATCGCCACCATCCTACGTCTTATACAGCCCTACCTCCGGGCATACTTTCAGGCAACCATATTCCAAGATATCAAAGAGTTAGTCAAGAGGGCAAAGGGGTACGAGCAGGATGAAAGAGCTACACACGCCCAACCACTAATGACAAACCCCGAAAACCACCAGTTAACAAGGGTAAGACCAAAGAAATCAAGCCACCTCCCAAACGTGAGCTACCCAAATGCTGGTACTACCCCAAGCAAAATTTCCTCCATAACCGCACCATCTTTCAAGAGCGGATGGCAGCCAGGAAAGCAGCACGAACAGGACCCAGTACAGCTCCAGAGAAATCAGATCCAGCCAAGCCTTCAGGAAATGGGCAAGCCGGGAGAGTAACAGAGACATCAACCCTGGCAAAACTGAACTGTCCCTCTGCCTAAAGAACAGCCACCACAATCATCCCCTGACAGTCTTGATGCAACGGGAAAATGCACATGCAACAGCTATGTTAAATATGGCCACCACGTCCAACTTCATTCGCGCAGGGACCCTGAGCTAGGGAGTTCATGATAACCTTCAGCCTCTGGAAGCCCAGTCCATCTAGTGCAACAAGGCATCTACCTACCTACCAGGGGGCGGATAACCCTGCAAATAAGCATGGCGGGCATTCAAGCCGACACGACCTTCATTGTCGCAGATAAGCTAGAAGACCCCGTCATACCAGGCCAACCATGGTTTGAGGACCAGAATTGCATCCTGGATTATAGCTAAAGGCTAATCCATCTGGGCCACCAACCATGGAACTCCATCAAATGGGAAATCTTGCTATACGCAGACCCAGTGCACACAGTTGTCCCTGAGCTAACCAACCATCAAATCGAAGATCAACAGCTCCAGCAATTGATGGAGGTCATCAATTCTTACACTACGGTATTCCAAGCCACCAACCAACTAAATCAAGACACAATTCTTAAGCCCGAGATCAGCATCAAAACTTCTGCACCAGTATACAACCGACCATTTCACCCCTCAGTCAAGAAACAGAACCTAATCAAACAGGTTCAGGAGATGAAGCAAAAGGGGATAGTAGAACCAGCCTGATTCTCATTTAATACAAGTGTGGTGATGGTACCAAAGAAGGACAGAGACATGCAGTTTTGCGTTAATTATTCCAACCTCAACAAAATCGCGCACTGAGTCGCACCCCTCACCATTCACCTGAAGCACACCTTGCGAGACCTTGGCGAAGTTCCCATCTTCTCTATTATTGATATGCGCAGCGAGTACTGGCAGAAACCCCTGCACCCTGACTCGAAGCCCTATACTGCGTTTACGACTCTAGACGGAGGACAGTTGCAGTGCAGAGNGGACTCGAAGCACTATACTGCGTTTACGACTCTAGACGGAGGAAAGTTGCAGTTCAGAGTAATGCCATTTGGCTTAAAAAATGCTCGAGCCACCTACCAAAGAATGATGAACTCAATCGTTCTGGCAGGGTACGTAGGAAAATTGTGCGCCTCATCCACCTGAATCTAGTTCTCCAGAGGTTGGCTATTCATGACATGCTAAATTGGACAACTGCTACTTTGGTCAAAGTACCATTGGTTACCTGGGACACGTGGTATCAAAAGAGGGGTACTACCGCCAGGAGCAAAAGGTAAGAGCCATTTTGGAGGCAACCCCACCCACCAAGAAGAAACAACTGAGGCAAATNACTACCGCCAGGAGCAAAAGGTAAGAGCCATTTTGGAGGCAACCCCACCCACCAAGAAGAAACAACTGAGGCAAATCCTAGAGTTATGTAATTGGCTCCGGGATTATGTGCCCAACATTGCCCAACTCATGGGACCCCTCCGTGAACTGCTTGCAAATGGCCATTGCTGGGAATGGGGAACACCTCAGGTCTGAGCCTTCGAATTACTGCGAGAAGCTTTCCGAAACCTTGAGATTCCTAAATGACCCCAAGCCTACCACTGATCTTTCAAACTTATGCTAACAACAAAGTTTGGGAGCCATTCTATATCAAGAAACGCCACATGGCAAGAAGCATATTATCAGTTACAGCAGAACCCTGCTGAGCCCTACTGAAGAGTGCTATGACAAACCTGAGCAAGAATGCTTAGCCATTGAATGGACAATCCGCAAATACAGATATTATCTGCAGGTCCGACCGTGTATCGTCCACCCAGATAATTAAGCGCTCACATGGCTGCAAACGGCCACAGACAAGAAAGCCACGTTCAAGTTTGCACGATGGGCAATATTCTTACAAGAATTTGACATCAATCTGCAACACTGCCCAGGACAAACAAACGAGCTTCCAGATGCCCTGTCACGCCTTCCAGACATGCACCATGAGACCTCCAAACTCCATAACTGGGAGAAAGTCATACCCCCACCTATGCACGCCACCCATACCACCATGCACCCATATTCCTTTGCAACAAGTTAAGTACACTAATAGCATGGACGTACTCATGTGTGCTCAGCAGAATAATCCGGAAGCCAAGGACCTGGTACACACCCAGCCCAACCAGTACAATGGGGCTGATGGTATCATTTGGAGCCTAACCGNCCGGAAGCCAAGGACCTGGTACACACCCAGCCCAACCAGTACAATGGGGCTGATGGTATCATTTGGAGCCTAACCAGAGGTCAGAAGGAAAGGAAGATATATGTGCCCCATGCGCTGCTGCCTTTGCTCTGCCAGCATTTTCACGACCACCCTCTGGCAGGCCACCCAGGGACAAAGGAGACCATCCATGAGGTCACCAAGAGATACACCTGGGCGGGCATATATCAAGATCTCCATGAGTATGTTCGACATTGTGAGCTCTGTGCCCGTGCCAAACCAGGGCAAACTGCCAAATCATCACCAACTCCGAGGCAACCCACATCTCCTTGGACCCAGGTCATTTTGGACCTATTGGGGCCATACCCACACAGCGCTACGGCAAAAGGTACCTCGTTGTCACCGACCTATTCTCCAGATGGTGAGGATTATCTGCTACCTAACACTGAGGCTGGAACCATCATCAAGAAACTGCAATAAGAATTATTTCCTCGCTGGAGCTACCCACAATGTTCACTCACAAACAATGGGCTGCAGCCTGCCAGAAGTCGGAAGTTAAGTCTTAGGCAACGCCTGTGTACCTACTCCAGGCAAACTCCACCGAAAGACACAACTAGGATATAAATAAAGGTATCCAACTTTGCATCGGAGAAAAACCATGCCCAGTGGGTCCAGTTTCTGCCAGAGAGCCTCTTCTCGCTCCGACGACACAAAAACGAAGCCATAGGTGTCACCCCAGCAAGCTGCTACTCAAAATTAATCTATGCCGACCAGGAGAGTGGAGATAAGAGAAAGCCCCGTCCCCCTCAACCATACCTCAAGCAGAGGAAATCCACCTTAGAAACGTAGCTGGCAACCACAATGCACAGCATACTTAGCAATGCTACATCGCCTGAAAGTATAAGGTGCCACCGCCAGTTGACACAGCATTTGAGATCGGACAGCACGTCCTCATACGAAACTACCCTCTGAGCAACCAACAAAAAGGATACAGTACTGTTTCGCCCCATGATGGGAAGGACCTCACACAGTGGCCGAACGCCAAGGGAAAGTCTACTGGAAGAAAGGGAATCCGAGCAAATCCAAAAGGTGCCACAGAAGCAGATGAAGAAAGCACTAATTCATGAAATACTGTGGGCGGTGGGCACCCATACCCCTTTCAATGTTACCTCTTGCCACCAATAAAGAAGCTGCTCTACCCTCCGCTACAAGCAAGGTGCAGATATCACCGCAGATTAACCCCGAGCTGCCCGATGAACCTATCACTATTAGGACCTGCCCAAAAGAGAACCCCCAACCCAACCACGAGGCAGGGGCAGCAACCAGTCTGACTTGCATCCTGCAGCCACCCGCCGCTAATCATGGTTGTGCTCGAGAGGAGGAACGCCCCTCCGACCACCAGACGTCACCAGTGCCCTCGTCTCGTAGCCAACAGCATGAGTCAGAAGGCTCGGGNCTTCTGGACAGCAGGCGGCCCGAGCCTTCCACTACCCACAAGAGTCAGCGCTCCAGCTAACAGGACACCTCCTGCAGCAGCCACCAGCCCGCCTCCTTTGATTCAACTGCCTAGGCACTCAAGCAAACGCAACCCTACTCCATGAGAAGGATGCTACCGGGAGACTTCTTTGAGGAGGCCCCCAGCACAAACCTTCAAGAGACCATTCCGGCAACCCATGACATATCAGTGAGCTGATCTTTATCTTGTAAAGACAGTTACCTAAAGTATCTATGCTGTGTGCCTAGTAAATAGTAATTCCCATGAAAAATTTAAAGAGGGGAAAAATGGAAACCCCCAAAATTGTAGCACCACAAATTTCCGTTTATGTACCACGTTTTTTTTTTTTACCCACAGGGAAGTTTATCAAAGACTCGGTCATAATGCAAATGTGTTTTCTCTACAACCAAAGACTCAGCAAAAGAAAGAGAAATGTTGATACTGTACTATATATCTGTAACTCATGTCATGTGTATGACGACTAGTTGTACAGCAATGCTCCTCAAGCCCGGTGGAGTTGACGTGTGCCTATGTTTTAGCCTTATGCCTATGAAAATATGTCACCATGTGGTACGCACAGTAGGTTGCTCTGTGTGTAATGCCGACAAGCCGCATTTATTTACATTAACACCTTGGTTAGAACGAAGCTAGGTACTACAAGCCGCAATAATATTTATCTTTAACTTAATCAAGGAAATAACTATGTCTCTATGGTTTCCACGATATGCCTATTGTAGTTGCCAGAGATAACCATTCAGTGAGTGAAATAAGTCGCTACCTGTACTGAAAAGAATATTCCACATCGCAAATTTGTGTACAATTAATAACAAAAAATATTACAACCACATGGAAATTGGTAATTAAGTAATTCCTTAAGACACATGTATCTCTTTAATATAAAGTATTTTTGTGTACTAAAATTATATTTGTTAATATTGGAAGCAGTGTCCAATGGCCTTTTGTTTTGGCCATGAGAACTGTCATGCACAACACCTCCACTCACTCGTGCACCCGTCATTTCATGATGTCAGCCACCCCACCCGTAGACGGGCGGGCATGCAATCCAATCGCAGGCAGGGAAGAGCAGAGTGTGCATCGGGTAACCTTCCCTGAGGTGGAACGTCCCAGCATCCACATGCTCTCCGCACCCACTCACTCTCCCAATCACCAGGGGCCAAAATACCTTTAGCATTGCTACAGTTAACCCATCTTACTTGCATGGGAACTGAAATACGCTCAGTGCAACAGAGGATTCCTACCTTCCCTTACACCTTGTTTTGCTACCCAGGGCCGAAACACACTCAGTGGTAGCTAAGCGCACCACCAAACCTCCTGTCAGTGGTGCCGGGACTGAAACAAGCTCAACCACCGTCAACCCATACCTAGGTACAGGGGCTGAAACACACTCAGCTGCCATTCCTCCAACAACCAGGGTGCAAGCCTATGTGAACGTTTGGAAAGCACCCCACGCCTCGCCGGAACAAGTGCTCGTCGCGTGGCACCGTCTATTTCCAGTTGTGTAATCCCTATCATTCAAGTGCTACGCGGTTGTGGTGTTAGAGTAGTAAGGGCGTTTCAGTGCTTTCCAATGTATTTAAAGCAAGGGTTCTTAAAGCCAATGTAATGTTTGTGTAAAGTGTACTCGTTGCTGCAACGGCAGTCAATAAAAAACCCAGTGAAGCTACTAACAAGTATGTTTTCCTCATGTCAGCTTCTGCACCCACTTACGTTCTTGCTCAAATTAAACATTTTAAAAGAGAAAGCCAGCGAAAAGAGACATGCTGCTTCACGGCCTACAAATGATCCTCATCATGAACCGTATCCCACACCTTTTACCACGGTAGAGGAATTTGTCAAGGCCTAAACCAGTAAGGAGGTCATCCGGTCTCCCGCTCGCACGAAGCTTGAGCATGACATCAAACTAGGGAAGACGAGGAGGTACTACGAGTGGCAGCTGCCTCCGCTCATCTCGACCATTAATACACCGGACAAGGACCACTGCCCCCGTCCCATACGAGGCAATTGCTCAGAGAACTATTCTAGCTCCAGTTCTTTGCTTCAGCCTGTGGATGTGGTAGGCCAGAGTCTGATTTCCAACTAGTGCACATAAAATCTGGTGGGCAGATACCACCCCATGACACTTATTAGATAACTGTGGCTATTCCTCACCTCTTACCACTCTCATCCGCAGTTAACGGTTATACTAATTTCCCAGTCAGGCCTCCCAGTGTCAGTTACAGCTAGGCCACCCGCCCTAGGTGCAGGTACAGCCGCAGTGCTGCAATACCTTTTGGTTTTCTTTTATTTTGCACCCAGCCATTAGCTGTGGCTGTAAGCGGTCCTGCTAACTAGAGCGCAAAAGGACCGGCAAACAGCAGGTTATTCACAGATGAAATTGAGAGGGTGTAAGACTGGCTGGTTTGACAAGTGGTGGTAAGAGAGAGAAGGGTGGAGAGAGCATTCCAGCAGTGTTCACGTGCAAACACAGAAGAGGAGATACAGAACTCTATGTAAAACAAACCTGTCCCGACAACTGGCGTGGCAATCCAGTACTGCAACAGAGGGGACGAACTGATGCATGACGTCTAACCCAAGATCCTCATCGCCGTTGTAAAACCTCACCGGGCGCTCTCTCACCACATCTACGAATGTTAGAGAACAAGACCAGGTGTCGGTTTGCCCCTAAGCAAGTATTGATGCCATCTGTACAATCATTAGTTAAAATTTTGCAACAGCTTGACCTCTGCCAACAACCACCACCTCTCGTGCGCAGCTATAGCTGGTACCGATGCCACAGAGTGAGTGTAATAAGAGTTCTGCATCTAAATGGAGCCTCTGTCATTCCTTTCAGACCTTTTATGTATTTAAAATCAATGAATCAAACTTGTACTGCTGGAGAGAAGCAGACAATGATTTAATGTGCTTCCAAAAGTTCAATATTATAATTTTAAATATATTTGTTTCAATGGAAAACCATTTAAATAGAAGGCAAAATTAAACTTCAAACTTCATTCAAAAATATCCTATTGAAGTGTTGGTTTAACCTGAGACCGAATATGTATTAATTATTTTTACCCACAATTTTTCCCAAAAAAACTAGGTGCGGCTTAGAATTGATGGCGTCGTAGATTCCTAAATATGGTATATCTGGGTAGGCATCAATATATCAATAGTTGTGATTGATACAGCAGATTCACCAACTTATTAATGCGAGGAATTGTGTCATTAAGAATTAAATTTAAATTATTTTTACACTTTCAATTCCTGTTATTAGTTACTACATACTGGTTGAATGATTATTGAAAAAGAACATGGTTCTATTAGAGAAAAATACAAGTGGAACTGCCTTTATCTTAATGTAAAAAACAACAACAACAGTTAAGCTATTTCCTAGTAAGTAATGTTTTAAGATTGCTTAATGTGAGAAATATGTAACAGAAAATGTACTGGATACAGAATGGTATGGATAATGCATAACTTATTACAACGACAACGAAAATCTGAAAATGTGAAATACTAAAAATAGAAACATATACCTAGATCAATGAATGTGATTGTATTTTGCAAGCATTATGAATATCACAATAAAGAAATGTCTCTCTGTCTGATATGTTTTTACTTTACTGGTTGCTGCATCTGGAGACCTTAATTAATGATGCGAGTCTTTACCCTGATTCCGTCATGAGTAATCCTTGCGATTGCTCTGCATCCTCAGCTTGCGATTGTGATCTGCCAGACCATGGGGGAGCTCCTTCTGCCTCTACGTCTCCCTCCTGCTTTGCAAACACTGCACACAACCGCAATCGCTCACACAAAAGTACTCTATATATATACATATATATATTTGTACAAGTACAGAGGAACCAAGCATACAAAGGCAAAATGGTGGTGCAGTCTCAGATTTCTCCGTACACCACAATAACAGTTAAAACATGTACCCGTCACAGTACTCGTAGCTTGTGTGCCAATATTAAATTGTGTGACATGTATTCTTTTTCAATTTTCTTCCATTTTCCCTCAACACTCATTTCAACTGCATTTTGTGTTCTGGTAAACTACTAGTGAAATTTAAACGCACTGCATATTGCAGAATAATACTAGTCAGCAAGATGACGACCGAGTTTGCAAAAAATCAGCTCATTTTCTCTCTGAATACAACTACTTTTGAACATTATTTTTTTTTAACATTTCATTAAGTACAGCAAAGTCTTGTTATAATGTAATTTGCCACAATATTGTTTGACAATAAGTTCCTTTGTAATCTGCTGCCAATGTTTTTTGCAGTAGTGTCAGTCTCTATTTGTTAAATTTTGTATTCCTAGTATGGCATTTCCGAGAGGGCGACAGCCTAAGAAAAATCGGTGTACACTATGAAGAAAAAAAAACACTCAAAAATCACTAAGAATCCCTAAAAATTGCAGTAAATCACATGAAATTCCTTTAAAATCTCTTAGGTAAAATGTGAGCACTATATAGAATATAATATAAACATTGACTTAACAATTCACTAAATTATTATCAATTAAGACAAAAAAAAACATAATTTGTAATGTAGTTGACAAATTATACATTTCAAAACTACTCATAACACTTATTGGCTGCAATTGTTTTGTTCTTCATGGTCAGTTAATTTAGTTTCTATTTTCATATTGGTTGAGCTTCGTGATCAAAGCAAACATACTTGCTAATAGAGTTTATGTTATGTGTGGTTTTTAGAAAATAGTGAAGTCTTACACCAACAGAAATATATTGTTTATTAAAAGTAATTTATAATTAAGTGAAATTGTAATATGACTTACATAAAAATATTCCCACATGTTTAAAAGTGCCCAGAATCTGGCGGGGAGAAGTGATCATTACTGGAAAACTGCTACAAACAGTTTCACTTGCCCTAAATTGTCAGTACTGTTATTTAAACAGTACTGACAATTTAGGGCAAGTGAAAGGGATATCGCGTGCTCTATTGGCTGTAGGATTTATTCTGGAGTGCATTCTGCATATCACGAAAACCGAGATATAATCCATAAAAACAACTATTTTCAGAAAACTTTAAAAACTCAAGGATTTCATGAAAAATAGCCTATTAAAAGTCTAAAAAAGAAACTCCTTAATTATTAAAAATACCCTGAAATTTGGGTAATATTTAAAAAATGAGAACCTAAATATATAAATAAATGTTCAGTAGTTACAGAAAATACTGTACAGCCATCAATATTATCTTTGCATATGCAAAAACTCTTAACAACTCGCAAGAAAATCTTTGAAAATTATTACAAATCTTTGAAAATCACAAAAAAAAATCTTTAAAATTCCATTCTTTTTTTTTTTAATCACAAGGAAATTTCTAAAAATCTTTTGAAAAAAACAGAAATCATTGTTGTAACTTGGAAAAAATAAAAAATTGATGTACACATTTTAACCTAGTTGTTGCCCCGTCAGGCATTTCCTGTGAGCACATTTTACAGATTGGACATAAACTATACCATCTTGTATTTTGAGATGAGTCGAGAGATTTGAGTGGCTCTTAACAACGAGGTCTTGAGAGCCGATGAGGGTGAAATGAGGTGAGAATGGAGCAGAGCTGGAATGCAAAGGTGGGGGAAATGGGAGATCCACAAGAAAACCCACCGTCCAGAGCACAATTCCCACTTGCAAAAATCTGGGGGTAATCCAGTCCAAGGATTGAACCCGGTTCGCCTTAGTGGAAAACAACCTAACAATGAATTTAACAGTTCTTTATGGGAAATTTACAAAGCTCAACATTTTCGCATGATGTTATAAAGCTGTGATTTCTGTGAACTATACCTGACATTATAACAAGACCACCTGTATATCATAAATACCTGGCTACTAGCAGCTGTGCACGTTAGTGAAATCACATCATCACTGTATAATACATTATGTGAGTGAGGATGATTGAATATAAAAAAAAAGTTGACATGAATTATAAGAAAGGTACTTTAAAATGCAACCACAAAAATAAATATTCTGCAAATGATAGAAGTAAAAATCTTTTGGAGAGTGCAACGTTTTGCATCAGCCCAACAATTTGAATGAAAAATCTTAAACTCTGTTACTTACGAAAACAGCTCAAATTTGTTTATGTCACTTCGTGTATGAAATTCTGTAAGTTATAAGAACATGAAAATAAATTACTTTAAATAATGAGACCATTTTTATTCACATTTGCAGCCATAAAAGCTGGTTTTGTTGAAATAACCTTTTCATCACTGTTGATTTTGGTTTTCTCTACAAATGTTATTTGGGTTTGCACTGACTGGATCTTTGGTCTTGTTTACATATGGTGCTGTTGTTGGTGTTTGTATGTTTAAGGTGGTCTTCGCTCAATTGTATCATAAGTTCTCTTATTTTTCCATACATAACCAATTTCACCACTAACAGAATGGGCAGCGGTGGCATAGTGTCCAGGGCGCTCGCCTCCCACCACGGCGATCCGAGTTCAATCCCGGGCGGGTTCACTCGCGGATTTTCGCATGTGGAAATCGTGCTGGACGATGCTGCTTGCCGGCGGGTTTTCTCGGGGTACTCCCGTTTCCCCCACCCTTGCATTCCAGCGCCACTCCATTCTAGGGTCTCATTTCTGTCATGCCCGGGGATGACGGTCACCTACGGGTCCCAGATGGAAAGACCGTCACTCGGAGGGTGTTGCCTTGCCCTGGGTGCACTCCCCACACGCCATTCTTATTATTACCAGTAACAGATAAATATTTAAACAAATTTTCTATCTCAAACCACTTAACTTTATTGTTTTTATAGACTTAATTACGAAACAGCAATATAAAGTGCAGCCACTGAGAACCAAATCCATCACCCATAAAGAATGTTACTAAAACTAATCTTTCTAAATGATCTATTTTACCAGAAAATATAATTTTTCTTATATTATAAGGAATTTTATGAAAACCACCAACATAATCAATGAATTGTACACATATATTGAAATACTTGCAGACTGCAACATTAACATCATGAAAAGTGTAAAATTCTATCTTTGCAACTTAAATTACCGTATCAATCCATGTATTAGAAATTTCACCGGTGCAACCACCGATGTTCACTGGATGTTCAAAAACTACTGTTTTGGTTGAGTCCTGTCAAACTGACTGATCCACCAGTTCAACTTGCCTGAAGGTGGATCTGGTGCATATGCACCAAAACATAAACCAATAAATTTTTGAATGCTTCGTCAAAAAAATAAACGTAAATATTCCCTCTTCCCATAATTTTCAAGCATTCCAAAATATACAAAAATGAATGTTCAGTTTTACAAACTGGCAATGGAAACTGTAGCAACGTTAATTAATGACATTAATTAGCACCTGGAAGCAGATGCAAATACCACTGAAAATTCAACCTGATGTTCAAAAAATGCCTCAACCAGTGTACACCAATGTTTCAACCACTGGTGGATTCATAGATGAATTTCAGATTACGCGGAATAATTAAATTGACACATTTTCCGATAACCTAAATAAACTCCATTTTAAGTTTTAACGTTTCATTCAGTACTCTTGAATGTCATTACGACAAACGATCGATCCAGCACAAACTATGCAATCAATCTCTCAAACCAACTGTGTTTTTACTGCTTTACATGTAAATCTTACACAAAAATTTTTTGTGTTTTCATCAAGCATTTTTTTGTTTTGTGATTTTGTGCCTTGCAAAAAAACAATGTCTATGAATAGTGTCTGATTTTTATAACAAACTGTTTTGTGGGCACTGTATCGTAGGCTGATTCGCGACCCCATTTTTATGCAAATTTTGACAGGAATCTATGTTCATATATGCAGTTTTGAGGAATAATTTAAACCATAATACCTCTGCCTTTTAAAATAGTATTTCGTGGATGAATAACATTGTATTTTCTAGGAAACATTTAACAAATTATCTTGTCAGGTGCTACCTGACATTCATATACAAGCTCAAATTTTATTTTATAAGCCTAAAAAATATTTTGAGTCGAGCTTCAAGCAGGTATTCGGCTAAAACTCAATTTTTGAGTACTCTCAGACCTTTATTGATTAGCAGGTACAGACGTAAACTTTCAACTATTCCTATGAACGTGTGTTGGTAAAGATATGGATGTTTTTCAACCAGTTTAGTCATTGTCATAGTCAGATTTTTACACTATTACATAAACCATGGATTTCACTTAGAAGACATGTTACTATCTCCAGAACTGGTAGCTGGCATTGGCAAAATCATAAGACAAATCAAATGATGATTCCCATAAGGCCCATAAGGTGTGCATGTTCACACACAACACTTTTTTCTTACTCTGGATCATAATATATCGTCAGACTGCAAGGACAGACATTTTTATCTGTAATCAAGCCAAAATGTCTCTTTTGCCAAATCGAGTAACACATGCAGCTCTGCATACTTATCCATTATCTATAATTTCAGAATTGGAAAAACAGTGAGCAAATGACCCTACTCTAGGATTTATCTTGACACGTGACACGTACTGACAAAATTATTAATTACGACTCCAGCTCATCTTCTTGTGACTTCACGTCACCCCAAGCAGGGTTTGAACCCAGGACGACCTGCTTCCAGAGCCAACCAGCACACCTCTAGGCAAGAGGTACCCAAGGACGTGGCATTCAAGGCCGCCTATGCCACTATGTCAGATGTCACATGTCCGGTAATCACCCCAGCGTGCGACAGAAGCCAACCACGCAGCCCAGCGCTGCCCCTAAGCTCACGGGAGCGGTGCAACCCGCACACAAGGAATACCACCCCCGGGAGAATGTGGCCTGCGCCACTAAGGCGCCGAAGGGAGCAAAAGGACCTGCAGTCGGCTGACTATATACGCCAGCACGCAGCCCCAAGACGTTAGTTGTATACTCGGCAGCTCGCTCCATCACCTCGTGTGCTGTAACTCTCTGCTTACCGCTTTCCTCACGAGATATCAACCAGCCTTCTAGAAGTCTTCCAGACCTTCACACAGCGACCCCTGAAAAAGTCTTCGACCCATCCCCCCCTTCCTTTTTACACTCACTACCACTTTGGTAGCGAACCCAGAGTCATTTCTGGACAACAGCATAGATTAGTTCCGGTCATTTGTTATCATAGCTACCTAACCTTTTCTACTCTTGTTTAGTTTAGCCCCAGGTCCCCTTCCCCTGGTTTACCGTTGTATACTTCTGCCGGTTACGGTTCATTGATAGCTAGGAGATAGTATGGGCCACCACATCTGTTCCTCTGGGGAATAAACATGTTATCTTATCTAACCCCGAGTACTTATTCTAGGGTGATTGCGACTTCCTTCCTCGTAGACGTCAAACCTACTAAGGAGAAGCAGGAGACTGCGTCTTGAAACCGAAACTAGAGTAGATCTGTGGGCTACCCTTAACCGGGCGCACGTAGGTCGTAAAACATAACCCATTAGACAGCCACCCATACTGCTTGTTGTTTGAATTGGAATTATGCCAATACATCGATATACTATGTAACCATGAGGAATGAGCTCAACTAGCGAGTATCACTAGTATTGGCAGAGCCCCGGTCACTAGGAACACACTCCACGAAGCGGCTAGACATGCAGATCAGCTAACCCACTCCATCCACCATGCTGCACTTTGCTGGTTAGAGTGACACGACTGATTCTGGTTGGCCTAGTCCCCGACTGGTTACACTCTTAGCCAGGAAACTCGTCGCCTCCTCCTCAGTGTGGTAGACAGTAGTACCTCTCCATATGCCCTTCACCCATAGAAGTGGTGCAAGGTGGAGAGCTAAGACGGCAGCTACTGCCTAGTCAGTTGCTCTGCAACCTAGTGCCGTCTGCTCTCACCAGGCCCTCCCCACGGGACCGAGCTCACGCCGCCCGACAACTGGTGAGGCCTCACCTCCCAGTTCCTCCTAGCTCCCTTTTACAGCCACCTAAGCAGATTGCCAGAGAGTCGTACCCGCTCGTAGTGTGCATGTAGCTGGGGTTTCCAGTACCACTGGGCATTGCCTGCCCTTACTTCAGGCCTGCGAGGACCAGCAGCCCACCGCTGGAGCCAACCAGTCGCGCCAGCAGCAGCTCGGCTGCCGCCCCAGGACAGCACCAGCTTCAGCCAGCAGCAGCAGCCGAGCCAGGATCTACCCTGGGTGACACCCACGCCAGGTAAAAGAGTGCCTTTGTGCCGTGCCGTAGGGCTACTCGCCCCAACCCATACCGCCACAGGGTGACCACTAGAAAGCAAATAATCCAAACTTCCTCTCGTTAAGTAGTCAGTGCCTCTGCCCGACACTATAGAACCCTTGTTCGACAGTGATGTCGCCGCCATTTTAATTGACATCACGCATCAAACTGTTTTGCCAAAAATATCTACTATTATAGGACAGCAATAAAAACTTACATTTGAATGGGCTGTAGGCTGTGTCAGAGCTGTATTTGTTCTGGGAACCATCTCCAAGCTTTAGTCTGTTGAGCAGCTGAATGCACACTGGCGTTTCACTTTTCCACACATAGCACACAAATATGATGAAACCCTGGAAACAATATTGCCGTGTAAACTTTAACACAATGATTTTTCATTCATCAATTTATGAGATTAGAAGTGTAACTACAGTACTTACAATATTATGTTTGTTCAGTGCCAACTGAGATTACAGGGACTCATAATTACAGTATGAATTGTTTATAAAGTATCAGTTTTTTTTTTTTTAAAAGATTCCAGGTCCAGTAAAACCCTTTTAGTTCATTGTGATTTATTTACTAGAAAGCAGTGACAGTAAAATTTCATGTAAATGTCCAACAGTGATTATGGACAGTTCAAAAAAATAAACATGTGCTGCATAGAAATATAAATATGCAGTAATGGACAATTCAGTTTTATTTTATGGACTACGCAATTATTCTGGAACATGGGCTGCGGAACCAGCGGGTCAAGGGGGNTCATATGACCCCTAACAAACTGCTGTAAGGGTCAGTTTTTTTAGAAGAAATAATATAAACCAGCACTAAAATTATGAGTTTTGTTGTTAAATTAATACCTACCTCACGGAAAAAAAACAAATTTGAGTATTATTTTTAAATAAGATTCTAGTAGAATGGTGCAGTATTTATAGAATTTGTATGATCAGATATTTGTTTACAAACAATATCAGTGATGACGTTAGAACAAAAGTGTTATGTGTATTATGCAAGTAGTTTTTTTTAAAATTTTATTTTATATATACATTCTTGGCCTTTGGCCCCCTAATAACAAACACATTCCGCCGCCCTTGTTCAGGGAGAAATGTTTGTAGCTCAGGAAAGGATATTCCAGCTATTTAANTATATATATATATACATATATATATATACATATATATCTGTGTGTGTGTGTGCATGCATGCAGCATGTTTGCCCGTGTGCATGCGCATGCTCACACGTGCACGCCACAGTTCCTGAGAATGTCGTCATACAATTGCTACCTTCATAAAATCAAAACTAATCAATTTCGACCTCAAAAAAATTCAAAAATTGCATTTTGTGTGTTTTTGCAGTTAAGTATATGTTTAGTTATCTCCGACATAAAATAAACATGATTTCCAATTGAGTTATGAGCAAAGATCCTTCACTATTACATGCTGTCAATGGCAATGAAGAAGTTATTCTACAAGAGTTGAAAAGGGTCAAGAAAACAGTGACTCAGCCTCTGATTGGGATGGAGACGGACCTTTTCGTGACTTTATGATAGAAGATCCTGTTGTATTCCAAGACCCAGAGTGACCCAGATTTTGTGTCGTACTTCATCCCAGAAAATTACAAGTCATTCACCCCAGGGAAAGCGTTGAAGAGTCCACAAGCGGCCAAGTGGAAAGAAGCTATTAATGAGTAGTTAAAATCATTTCTCAGCAATGAAACTTATAAATGGGCAAACTTACCAGAAGGTAGGAAAGCCTTGAAATCAAAATAGGTGTTCACAATAAAAAAAACCAGACTCCTAGGAACCAAAGTATAAGGCTCGACTTATAGTGGAAGGTCGTGGACAGAGACCAGGGATCGACTACGAAGAGACGTTTTCTCCAGTTATCAAGTACACTTCACTGAGGTATCTCTATGCATTAGCTGTTAAGGAAGGNACTACGAAGAGACGTTTTCTCCAGTTATCAAGTACACTTCACTGAGGTATCTCTATGCATTAGCTGTTAAGGAAGGCCTTGAAATAGTGCACATGGATGTAAAAACTGCTTACTTACGTGGCTACCTAGATGAAGAAATATATGTGCAGCCACCAGAAGAACCCAAAGGAAAACCTCCAGTTAAAGTTTGGCGANACTACGAAGAGACGTTTTCTCCAGTTATCAAGTACACTTCACTGAGGTATCTCTATGCATTAGCTGTTAAGGAAGACCTTGAAATAGTGCACATGGATGTAAAAACTGCTTACTTACATGGCTACCTAGATGAAGAAATATATGTGCAGCCACCAGAAGAACCCAAAGGAAAACCTCCAGTTAAAGTTTGGCGACTGAAGAAGGCCATGTACGGACTGAAGCAAGTGGAAGGTGTTGGAATCATTACCTACACAAAGTCCTCACTGGGATGGGGCCCCAGCAGTCTGAAGCAGATCCTTGCATTTTGAACGCAAATGAACCACAAATTCAGCAGAAGCTGGACTCTGAATTCCACATGAAGAACCTAGGCGAGGTAGAAAATTGCCTAGGCATGAATATCGCCAAGGATTGAAAGAATGGAAAGCTGTCCATTGATCAAGCAAGCTACATTGGCAGAATGCTTCAGAAATTTGGCATGTCAGACTGCAAGCCTGTCTCAACCCTGATGGAAGCTGGCGTCAACCTTCGAAATCCTTTGATAAATGCTGGAAAAGGCAACAGTGAAAGTGTGCTACTGGATAAGAAACACACTCGATAAAACTTTTGTACCACTTTATGTTCTTAAACATTTTGGGAACCAAGATGAGGTCCAATAAGCCCTTATAAGGTAATAAGGTATAATTTTTTATACCTACTAAAATAAATTTATATTCAATGAAAAAACCTGTCATTTTCATGTCGGAGATAATTGAACATAGACTCAATGCAAAAAAAATTGCAAATTTTGACATTTAGGGGTTGTAAGTGGGTCAAGATTAGTCTAAAATTTCCCAAAATATCTGTTACAGCCATGCCGAACCATTGACCTTATTCCCAGAAATTGTGAGGGTGTTGTGTCAGCCAGGTTAAAACGTAGTTAAATGTAATGCCAAGTGAAAAGAGGTTTGAACAATTACTTACCAGCAGAGCACTAGACAAACTAAACATGTAGTGGTAAGTTTTTGCATGGAAGTTTATATAACAGACACTGGAGGCCTCCATAACCACCATAAATGAAAAAATTGTAGCACCTCGTTTCAGGAAACCAACCCTGAAAATAGAAACACTGCTGTTATTAATTTGCATGAGAAATTATTGTAAAAATGGACTTAAATGATAAATCCTTTATGACTCACACAGACTTTGATTTTGCAGCTTCATATTTATTGCCAAGTACAACAGAACCCTTTTTCTTTCCTCCCCAGAATACAAATGAATGAGGACGGTGTGTACAAATATCTTTGGTTGACACAATGAAAATAACGCAAACAAATACAGTGACAAATTAGACCACTGTAAGTGCAGAAAGTGGATGACAATAAAGACAGCCAAGACAAACAGAGAAGTTTCCTACAACAAAAACGGTTGCAAAGCCCAGTGACAACTGCTAAACTCTGATACAGTAGTTTGATTGATTAATTTTTTATTCTGAGTTTTAGTGCCTTTATATAAAAGGACAGAAGCAGAAGTACTCGCAGTCTAGTACTTCTCAACAGGTAGACACACACAAAGAAGGACGACATTTTCCACGGTGCATGGTTGCGACATTTCGCTGTACTCGTGCCCTACAACTCGCCGTCCGATGAAGCTGGCCTAGCCAGCAAAACGTTGTGACTGCGCAGCCGCTTGAAAAATGGGTCGTCCTTGTGTGTGTGCGTGTGCGCACACGCGTGTTGGCTTCTGTCCTTTTATAAATGATTGGTAGCCTACTGGNTGGCTACCTAGATGAAGAAATATATGTGCAGCCACCAGAAGAACCCAAAGGAAAACCTCCAGTTAAAGTTTGGCGACTGAAGAAGGCCATGTACGGACTGAAGCAAGTGGAAGGTGTTGGAATCATTACCTACACAAAGTCCTCACTGGGATGGGGCCCCAGCAGTCTGAAGCAGATCCTTGCATTTTGAACGCAAATGAACCACAAATTCAGCAGAAGCTGGACTCTGAATTCCACACGAAGAACCTAGGCGAGGTAGAAAATTGCCTAGGCATGAATATCGCCAAGGATTGAAAGAATGGAAAGCTGTCCATTGATCAAGCAAGCTACATTGGCAGAATGCTTCAGAAATTTGGCATGTCAGACTGCAAGCCTGTCTCAACCCTGATGGAAGCTGGCGTCAACCTTCGAAATCCTTTGATAAATGCTGGAAAAGGCAACAGTGAAAGTGTGCTACTGGATAAGAAACACACTCGATAAAACTTTTGTACCACTTTATGTTCTTAAACATTTTGGGAACCAAGATGAGGTCCAATAANAAGAAACACACTCGATAAAACTTTTGTACCACTTTATGTTCTTAAACATTTTGGGAACCAAGATGAGGTCCAATATGCCCTTATAAGGTAATAAGGTATAATTTTTTCTACCTATTAAAATAAATTAATATTCAATGAAAAAACCTGTTATTTTCATGTCAGAGATTATTGAACATGGACTTAATGCAAAAACAATTGCAAATTTTGACATGTAGGGGGTGTAAGTGGGTCAAGATTAGTCTAAAATTTCCCAAAATATCTGTTACAGCCACGCCTAACCATTGACCTTATTCCCAGAAATTGTAAGGGGGCTGTGTCAGCCCAGGTTAAAATTAAAATGTAGTTAAATGTAATGCCAAGTGAAAAGAGGTTTGAACAATTACTTACCAGCAGAGCACTAGACAAACTAAACATGTAGTGGTAAGTTTTTGCATGGAAGTTTATATAACAGACACTGGAGGCCTCCATAACCACCATAAATGAAAAAATTGTAGCACCTCGTTTCAGGAAACCAACCCTGAAAATAGAAACACTGCTGTTATTAATTTGCATGAGAAATTATTGTAAAAATGGACATAAATGATAAATCCTTTATGACTCACACAGACTTTGATTTTGCAGCTTCATATTTATTGCCAAGTACAACAGAACCCTTTTTCTTTCCTCCCCAGAATACAAATGAATGAGGACGATGTGTACAAATATCTTTGGTTGACACAATGAAAATAACGCAAACAAATACAGTGACAAATTAGACCACTGTAAGTGCAGAAAGTGGATGACAATAAAGACAGCCTAGACAAACAGAGAAGTTTCCTACAACAAAAACGGTTGCAAAGCCCAGTGACAACTGCTAAACTCTGATACAGTAGTTTGATTGATTAATTTTTTATTCTGAGTTTTAGTGCCTTTATATAAAAGGACAGAAGCAGAAGTACTCGCAGTCTAGTACTTCTCAACAGGTACACACACACAAAGAAGGACGACATTTTCCACTGTGCATGGTTGCGACATTTCGCTGTACTCGTGCCCTACAGCTCGCCGTCCGATGAAGCTGGCCTAGCCAGCAAAACGTTGTGACTGCGCAGCCGCTTGAAAAATGTGTCGTCCTTGTGTGTGTGCGTGTGCGCACACGCGTGTTGGCTTCTGTCCTTTTATAAATGATTGGTAGCCTACTGGCCTACTTGTCACCATTACTTTATTGAGAGTTGTCTGCGACAGCTATACAGTGGCGTATGCCTCAAATTGTAGTTCATTCAGTCACTTGACTTAACCCTGTTACAAGAATCATTGCAAAAATCATTCAAGGATTGTGTCTCGGAAACGTTTTGAAAAAAATAACAGGTGTTGCCACCTGACAGAGCTACTACTGTATTGAGCAAGTGTAAGCTCTCTTTACCTCCTGGTGATGGATTTGTTCTCATAAAGCGCCTTCCTAGAGATCAGTTGCAGTCTCTGCATGACGATGCAGAACAGGAACGCGAAGAGGAGGGTCATTATCACCACGGAAGTCACAAACATGTTGAACATCATGGTCCCGAACAGCAGCCACCAAGACTTGAGTGGCCAGCCCGTAGTGTCGTGGGCCAGGTGGCTCGACACCACTGCTAGCACTGGCACAACTGGAAACCACCAAACACAAAACACATTTAAAATAAATTATTATTTTGTAAATCCTCTGTGTGTTATTTTACCACATGTAAATACTTGTCTTTTCTTTAAAAAAGAAAAACAAAAAAAAATCTGAAACCTGATTTATAAATTCTTCAGTTACTCATCTGCATCCATTTACAGTTAGTTACTTGTAACATTCCTTTTCACACAAAATTAGCTGCTTATCATCTATATGAATCCCAACTTACAGTGAATAAGTAAAGTTTCCGCACAAATCTCTTTAAGTTCATGAAAACGTGTTTTTTTCTGAGCATATTTGATATAAAGGCAGGATAAGATACTAAGTTAGTAGACTATAAGGATGCACCCACGCATGATCAGTGACCGGGTCAACAGTTTCTGATTAAAAAATTGTTCAAGCAGATGCCCTCAGGATGACAATCCCCACCATAACATGTGGGGATCGGGCCAAAGTTGCACCACGTGTATACCTAATCTAGGGTCTGTGTTCATCTGGTTACTGAACAAATGAGAATGGAATTGCGCCATTCGAGAACCAACCCAAGGGCATGCCAAACGCAGTAGTGGTGGTGGTGTTGGTGTTGAGTTACATGTATAACTGAAGTAGAATACGTATGTTACCTGTTATAATGCTTGAAACAGTTTGCTTGAAGCATCTGATCTTCGACAGTTGCACGACTTCTGTGTACACCACGAGAACTTTGCTGAGGTGAGATGACATCCCGATCAGCAGGAGAACTTCTAGACTTGAAGTGACATAAGGAAAGTTTCCCTGAACAAAAGAATGAATCTCCTGTTATCTTGAAGAGCACTGAATAACTTTACGTATAAAAATTTTCATGTAAAACGTTAACATTTACTTCTAAAGGTATTTATATAATATGATTTATAAATAAATTTAAGTATAAAAAAAAAAAGGAACCAGAATCCTGCTACTTAAAACCATCTGATACTTTCACTAATGGTGTAAATAAGATAATGTGAGCAGCAAGAGAGTTTGTTGATCGAAAACTGTTGGTGTGTACTGTTTATGTTAGTTACGTATTTCACTAACTTTATCTGGAACATACATGTACATAATTGTGATGGAAAATAACTCACTCTTGGGTAGTCCTTGTAGAGCACATCCCAACTTCCATCTTGCTGCCACTTTCCTTGACCACCTGCTACCAACCTCTACAATATATTATTATAACACCGTAAGCTTTATAGATGTTGCATATGAACAAATTATGTATCCCAGTAGAAGGGAAAAAGAACAAGAAGTCAATATGAAGTAAAGATCACAAAGTACTGTGAAGGCACCTGCTATTTATTTAAGTAGCTACATAGTAAAGAAAATTTTAGATTTTAATGTATGTAGTGGTTTTTAAATTGTAATAAATAGTGAGATGTTGTAATAGATTGCAAAGGTTGGTTACAGTGGTCAGACTACTCGCCTCCCACCTAGGTGAACCGGGTTTGATTCTTGGTGGGGCTGCTTCCGAATTTTCGCACATGGGAATCGTGCTGGATGGTGCTGCTGGTCAGTGGGTTTTCTCTGAGATCTCCCATTTCCCCTGCCCTTGCATTCCAGCACTGCTCCATGCTCACCTTGCTTCACCCTCATTGGCACTCAAGACCTAAATGTTAAAAGAGCCACCCAAATCTCTCCACTGCACATTATTGCAGTTCAAACAGGACTATAACTCAGAAACAAAGTCTAATACATCACATATTTATACAGTATCTACTTTTTTTTTACTGTTTAATTATCTCCTGTCCAGTGGTGAATTGTCTCAACACATGTTATGAAACATACAGTACATATAAAATAAGATAACCATCAGTTTCATCCACACAATTTTTAGATTTTTCTAGTGATACACTTCTGGCACCAACCCCTTCCGAACTCCAAATTCTATCCCCAACTTTTGTTTATAGGACGTTACCTACTTTTGGACTTGCAAGCCGCCACTATAATTAAACATTAAAATATGTTATAGCATACCAAATTGATAGAATGTCTTGAGTTGGTACACACACTCCTATTTATATCTCCTCATGTGAGGTCTATAGCATATGAATTCTGATTATGGTTTCTAATATGACAGCAATAGAAGCCGATAAAAGTGACATATTTTGAAGTGGCAATTAAGATATTAACTTGTGTTTTTTAAAAGTTTTAGTTTTAAAACATGGATAATAATATCCAGAGGAATATAAATAAATACATCATAGAAGAAAGAGCTGGGTTTCACTTCAACTGCCGTATATAGAAAAGTTAGAGTAGAAGACCTGAATTATAATGTGTTCTGCATAATTTGTTTACCCAGTACGTGCTTGGAAATTAATTTGTGCATCACCAAACCAGCTGCAATTCTTAAGCAGGTCATGGAAAGTGTATGTGTGCACCATTTCTGTATGTCGGTCGTCTCTGGAATAGTCTCGTGGTATAAAAGCAGGGGCGTTGAAATGTAATAATCAACTGAAGCTACTCTTGGCCTCCCCGCAGTGCCAGTGGGATGCCGTAACGAGCCCTGACGTGCGAGGCCCCACCGCGTGAAGTATCGCGAGGCCGACTTGCCTTGGGGATGGAATCGCGAACGGCGTATATGAAGATGCCCATGGCGCCGGAGGTGGCCGTGCAGCACTGCAGCTTGAGGTAGATGATGCAGCTGCGGTGTCGCCACCAGTACGGCAGCAGAAGGAGCAGGGTGAACACCGTCTGCAGGAGGCAGAACACGCAGCCCAGCAGCACCACGTGGTGCGGCTCCCTCTCCACCGCTCCCGCCTGCAACGTTCCCCACCGTCCACTCGCATGCGCACCGCAAACCAGGCACGCATTCCAGATGTAGGGTCTGGAATACGTGCCTGCAGGAACAATAGAGGGAAACTGCAGTAGAGCGTGCATACCTGTTGTATACTGCATTGGTTTAGTGGTCAGGTGACTCTCTTCCCACCATGGCAAGCTAGGTGTGATTCTTACTAGGTTGACCACGGATTTTTGCATGTCAGAAAGTGGTGGGTTTTCTCAGCAGATTGCAGTTTTCTCCACTGCTGCATTCTGTCATGTTCATCTCACTTCATCCCATCAGCTCTGAGCTACCAACATCTCTCCCTCACTCACACAGCATTGAATGGCTATTTCACCAATACAATCTTTTGAATAATATGGCTTGAAATACTGGTTAGCAAAACTGTTTGCATAGATATAATCTTACAACATTTATTTCACTTCCTCTGAATGAGTTGTAAAATAACAAAAAAATATATCTCTTTGCACAAGTTTTTTTTAAATAAAAGCACTTTGCTTTGAAAAGCTAGATGCAGACTAACATCATGTCACTATTTTATCACATGATTTATCTTGGGTACACATGCAGGAGATAAAAATCATTCTACCTCTTATGTCTTTTGCCTATGCCAGGAACACCAGCTATTAGGTAGTTAGTAAATTCAGTAACGTTATGGTAACATGAAGACATTCCACACCTTCAAAACCGGGTCTACGTGGTCTGAAACATGAGGTTGTTGTCACCAGGTGAAGCCAGCTGTCAGGGACACCCCTGTCCTTTCCAGTCGACCTGGAGGAGCGATGAGGTGAGACGAGGCACGAGTACAGGAGTGATAGACTGCAGTTTGGGGGAAACTGAAGTTTATGAGGAAATACACTGGGAACATCTGTTGTGTTTCGTACACTTGTCTGGGATTGAGTCCAGGTTGTTATAGTGTAATGGAAGCATGCTCATCACACAGTCCTGAAGACTACAGTTAAAATGTCATTTTCTGGAGAGAAAAACAAAAGCAACATCTCATAGTCTTATAACATAAAAACATTTTTTCAGATATGTAACTTAATTTTGTGTGTTTAAATGCATTTTGAAAATTGTTATGTAAGACAGTTTTAGTATTAAGAAGTTACGACGCGCCAAATGTAATCATGGCTATTTTTGTGTTAATTCTGCAAATGAGATTACTTTTAATGTGTAAAAATNTTACGACGCGCCAAATGTAATCATGGCTATTTTTGTGTTAATTCTGCAAATGAGATTACTTTTAATGTGTAAAAATCTTATGAAATAATAATTTAAATTTTTAATGTTAGTTTGTTAGTTATACCTATATTGTATATTATAGGCAAGTGGTGGGTAAGCAAGAGTTGACGTTACAACTCATGTGTTTCAAGGTCTCGGGTGCACAAATTAGCTGCAAGAAGGCAGAACCCGTAAGGGAAGACATAACTTCAACGAAATAGTAATTTATAGAGTGGTAGTTTCTGGGGATACAAATAAGTAATATAGCTGTACCTACTTCATGCAGCACACAGATGTGTCTACCTGTGTAACTCGGGAGGTGAGCAGCACGGCGTAAGTACCGGGCCGGCTGCAGCGGCACCACACCGTGTGGAGGCTGCGAGGCCTCTCCATGAGACATGAACCAAGGTCCCAAGGGTGCGACATGCTCAAGTACTGTGTCATGGCGCACTTCGCGTCCCACTCCTCTGCATCGTGGGTCTTGAAGACACTGTTGAACTGCAGGCTGATGGAGAAGATGCCGTTAACGATCTTCTGCCCGTCTTGTTGCAGATCCATGGTTATTACGTGAGAATTTATCTCGTAGTACAGCTCCTGACCGCTGCTGCAAAATATTCAACACATTTCCCTTGAGTAGTAACAATATGTATGATTTCCTTTTATGTACTGAAGGTAACCAGGATGTCAATCTGAAAACTGAGGTACTGAAGAAGTTTATATTAAAGATCTACATGAGAATTTGCTCACTGTTGACTTGGAAAAACAAATTGGTAAAAACCATTCCCCAAAGCACGGACAACTGAAACCCTATTGTTCCCTGAATGAGTTACACTGGTGTAATCTAAGTATCAACACATCATATACTATGGCGATCATTTGCAAACTATTACCTGTATTCTTTATTGTTAAACTGGAGGGACTAATATAACATTATTTGAGCATTATTTTGACATACACTCCTTTCAGTTGCATTAATCATTAGTCATGCATTTTCACCCAAAAGTGTGGTGTATGCCAAAATAATGCTCAAATAATGTGCTTATGGACAAACTCATCCCGACAGTAGTTACCAACATCCTAAACTCTGAAAATACACAAATATCTTTTAAATTGCTAGTCATTTTGAGTAAAAAAAGATTTATAAAATTTATTTCAAGTGTGTGTGTCCCATTAATAAAATGAATGATGTGTTTAAAGTTACAGTATTTGAGTTAGATGCATATATATTTTAAACAGTCACATGGAATGAAATTCTTTGTGTTCACCAGATCTGAACAATTTCTTATAAAGTTTCAAATACTATCGTCATTTACACCAGCACTTGGTAATAGCACTGTAAATCAATATGGATGGGTTTGAAACAAATGCTGGTTATGTAGCAAGGTGCACGNCTAGGCAGCAAGGTGCACGCAGGAAACTTGTGAGCAAGGTGAGAACCTTACCGCACATGCCACTTGTGGATAGCTTGGATCACGTGAAAGGCTGCTGTGTGCGCTTGCGGCTTGCGTACGTGGATTTGTGTTCCAGCTAGTGAATACACTGTTGGGTATTTTTTTTACAACCGTATCTTATTTGTGTAAGTCCTGTGTAAACAGAAAATTATTCTTGCTTGCAAGAATATCAGTTTGAGGCATGTTAATCATTGCAATTTTACTTTAAATTAATTTTTCATAGCAGATTTTTACCTACCAAAATAAATGCATCGATATGTGCAACGTCAAGTGCCGTTTGTATGATTCTCTCAAAATCTTGCTTAATGGATACTTGATAAGCATGTGGCCTTTCCGGCAAAAAATAAATTGTACACTAAACATGCATATCCCAACAGAATTGGGAATGAAAGGAAGCACGTCATTAATTAGCTGGATGCGTGTGAAACCTTAATTATTACTTATACTAATTGTAAAATAGTAGGTCTCTATTTGATGTCAGGTTACCTTATATTCCGTGGAACAAGAAAAAATGTCAATACCAGTAGCCAAGTTTCCAGACACCCCAAAATATCAATAATTTGTCATATTTCTAAGTTGTGTATCACATTAAAAAATGTTAATGATGTACCTTATTGCAAAGAAAAATGGAAATAAGAAAACTTGTCACTTAAGTTTTAGTATTTAAGTGAAAAACCTCTCAATCCAACTATTTTTTTACAAGCTCTGCATTACATTGTAAGGCACTGGTAATGCTAAACAATAAAATATGTTTGCAAATTTTTAGCGAATGAAGTACACCTTTGTACCATTTTAAAATTGAAAGAAGAAGGGAACTATTTACCGAAGCCTGAACATGTTTCTCTGTGGCATGAACTGCGACAGATTCTTGTATATTATTACTGCCATTGTGAACGTGTCATTTCTCGCCCCTGGGATGGCTGCTTCTACATGGACGTCCAGTTCATCAGTCATCCAGGCTGGATACCTATGATTGAATTTTCAATGAACATCTAAAAAATTTGTAGATAACTTACAAAAATATAAAATTATAAATAAGTAGGTTTTTTTATACACCTTATGAATTTAATTATAAGCATTTAATTAATTTCTACAGAATTGCAGTGAAATCCATTTTTTACACTTTTGAAGGGACCAGGAAAAAGTGTTACAGAATGCAGTAAAATGTAAATAGAGGGAAATTTATGCCATAAACATAGTAAATGTAACTGAAAAGAGTACGAAAGTGTAAAATCAGGAGGTGTAACGAAAGGAGTTCTTCTGTAATCATTTGATGCAAATAAAGAGCATTTGTATTTTGATTGGTAGACATATTGTACACTATATACCCATGCAAAAATACGCAATATAATCTAAACAAAACGCTATAAGGTTTATAATGTTATGTTGAGGAAGTATTCAACATGAGGGCACTCTAGTTCAGAAATACAAGGCTTTTGGTAAATGTGTGGAATTTTGAGGAATTAAGTTGAGATAATAGGTTATGGGAGACTGTATATAGTGAAAGACTTGACTAGGCCCCAGTCATCTTGGGGGAGACGGCAATGAGACACTGCTGCTCTTCAGGGCGTGTAGTTGATAACTTGGGCGGATTAATTCCCGTTTGCTACTCGGAAAGTGTTGAAGTACTGTTATGAGAGCATTACAGGCTCTCTGGGTGCCCACAAGACTGTGCAAAAGCAGGATTATTATGTGTTTTCCTGCACACTCCATGTTACATTGTAAACAAAGGGCACAAAGGTAAACATTACATTACACTGACAAACTTGGTTGAAAACACTGTGTCGCACTTCAACAAGGATGGTGATGCGAATGATGATTAGTGATGCGTGGGTTTGCTGGTTGTCATCGACACTTGTGTAACTCTCCACTGGTCATCGTTCGCACTGGGCAACTGGAAGTCACAACTGTATGTTAAAATCCAACCGCGTGGAAGGGTGGGGGTTTGGGTATTCCTTGTGCTGTGTGTGACGGTGCCACGTGTGGAGGGGGGGATTGGGTATCCCTCCGATTATTTCCACGTGCGTGGTGATGGCACCGTGTGCGGAGAGAGCCTGCGTACTCGCCAATTAGCTCTGTGTACATTGTTGTGAAATGGGTGTCACGGGTCAAACATACAATAGCTATGTACCGTAAATAAAATTTGTTGCCTGGATAAATTTTTCCTAATCACTTGAGCTATTACACTGGTGATAGATTTCCTCCAAATTACTTTTGTTGGATGCCATTATAATTTGCAGATACTTGTTGGTAAAGGAGTTAATACTCTATGCAAACATGAACTATATTGCTATACCATAAACTTTGCTCCAATATTTTCAACTTTTAGAAAGCAAACATTGTTAATTTCCAATGAATTATGAAAAAAAATTAGTTAATACATTAAATGTTATCTATAAGCTATTGGCTCGGCACCTCACATATGTAACTAATATTGAACTACACATTTATTTTTTATGAATTTTTGTAAAGTGGGGCAAAGTAACCCATAGGGGTGGGTTACTTTGCTCCAGTTTGTAAATCCATGCAAAAGTTATAGAAAAATCTACTGGAGCAAAGTCAATCCTCTATCATTGTGTACGTCCACTATTTATGGGTACCAAACATTTATAGAACATAGAAACTAATTTTTAGGCCATGCGGTGCCATCTATGTTGTCATGGTACAAGCAATCGACAGTGGTCACCAGAGTGCAGAGAGCTCTGAAACATCTTATTTCATTGGAGAGAAGTAACCCCCGTAGGAGCAAAGCTTACGGTATCAGTAACACATTTAGGTTCTTAACAGTTTCACATTTTCAATTGACTTAGGCATGAGTAAAGTGCACAAGTCCATTAAAATGTGAATTTTATGTATTGTGGAAGGATCGAAATGAGAAAAGCAGATCATAAGCAGGGCTTTCAAAAGTGTTTAGTACGCAACAAACATCCTATAATTAATAAGCAGCTATTGTGTCTAGTTGTCAATTTAGTAATCAACCTACTGCCAACTTACAGACAGTGTCAGTAATCACAATCTTAAGAAACATAATACTATAATATCTTTCAAAGTTTGATTTTAAAGTAAGCAGCTGAATGTGAAGTTGTGATAACCAGACGTTTGATGGAAAGTGCTAGTTCGCCTCGACTTACTGGCCAAAACTTTTGAAGCTGTGATTATTTAAACAACGGCATCATCTGAACGCTACGAGTTCACGATATGTGCGGTTTCATACCTGTGGGATGCTGGAGACACCTGATAGTCGAACCACTCCACATGGTCGAAGAACGCAACCTCCATAACAACAGAAGTGAGGTTCGTCCACCACGAGGATGAGTCTGGTAACTGCGAGGCCGACATTGTTCCGTGAAACTGTATCATCTCCTGAAGCTGGATCAAGCTCTGTCGGCAGCACAACATGCAACACAGGTCTTCATCACAGCATACTGGGTCCAAATATGTAATGTGGGAAATGTGCTGGAATAATGCTTATATTTTCCATGCTCATATTATTATTTTATGTACGAATTTAGTATACTTTCACATTCTCTGCATTTACTTGACTCTTTGAAATATTCTTTATATTTGCCAAATAGCTAGTTTTGGAATGGCTTTTATCTTAAAATGATCCACACCTCTGTGTCTTGCCAAGATTTGAATCCGTAACCTCATGGTCCGATGGCACCTTTGCAATATTTATCATTTATTTACATAAAGTGTAAACAAATTGAATATATAATGTTAAAGGAAAAAGTTATATATTATTCTGTACAGGACCGTCAGAGGTAAATTGTGTAGCAACTTATTTCTCCCACAAAACCTTAGTGTCATTTTAATACCAGGCATACCTAAAGCCATAATTGTTCAAGTTTTATTTGGTATTTTGGCTTTAAAGACCTTGTTAAGAGCCGTCTAAATCTCTCAACTCAACTTTATTTGGTATTTATATATGAGGTACTAAAACTGCATAAAAGGTAACATATTTTAAATCCTCTAATGCGGTCCGTATTTAAATATTGTTTTCCTCGCATAAATGTTAAAAAAGTACTTAAAACTTGCATACAAAAAATTAGAAAAACTATACTTGTGCAGAACTGAGGAGTAAAATATGGCTCGTGCGTATCATGCCTATGTGTAGATGCATTTTAAATTGGTACAAGTGTGAAGTTGAAGTGTTGAATGTAAATGAACCTAAATAATTTGATTTTATCTTTATCCTACTTCTCTATACATATTTTTCTAGAGACAGGGTCCTTAATGGCTGTGTTCATTGCAGTGCCACGCTCATATGAAGAGGGGGAAGTACCCGAGATTGTTCGCACTTAGCCGCTGGCACGACTCGACTCGTGACCATTGAGCATTATTGTATTTTGTAGCCCATTATAATCAGTAGATATCTTTCTGTGTAAAATCATACTATGTGAAAGAACAAATGACCATTCTCTCCATTTAGCATGTTTTACTCTCTTCTGCTTTTATCCATTTATATTAGATTTTTCAATACTTCAACTTTTGAGCACCGTTGCTCTTCGAGTCATCTTAAACACCACTATGGACCCCCGAACATAATAGTGTACTGAGTCTTGTACACATGCAACTCCTCGCAGAAATATTAATATAAACCGGGGGCTCTGCATGCAGGACTCCGCAGGATTATTCTGCGTGGGTCAATCAGGCGACGTGTGCACGAAGATGTCGACATAACCAGCAGAAGCAGAACCCACGACCAAGTTAACACGCAGTGGAATGCACAGTTGACATAACCCTTAGCAGCCGAAACCACAGGTTCTGCACATGTGATTCGTTGTAGGTGAATCAGGGGGAAAAGTAGAAGAAAAGGAATGTAATTTGGTAAATTGTTACACACCATTCAAGAATGGACGGAGAAGATTCCACAGAAGAAGTTTAGGTTGAAGAAAAACGAAAGTTTGTAAAATGCCACCCCCTTAAAAATTAGAAAAATGGGAAATCGTTAAAGGTACCGCTTACCTGAATGACCAAATGCAGTTGGACTTCTTAGCATGCCTACTGAGTCCCGCTGCATAGCTCAAACCATTTAGGAAGTATAGAATTTTGAAATTGGACCCCTTTAAAATTCTACAGTTAAGGTGAGGTCAACAGTACACCATGAGGCAGTTAGAATGTTAGAATGCTGTTGGTAAAATCGTTTTAGAATTACTTGGTGTCAAAAATTGACCCCCCTTAAACATTACAATTTTTGGAAAATCCCTAGTCTGACAAACTTCCTTTTAAAAATTTGCTTTGGTGCTATATTTAAAGTTCCTAAGCCAAAATGTGTGGAAACAGTGATTAAATGTGGGAAAGCAGCAAAATATTCCCCCCCCCCCCTACATAATGTTATTTCCTTCTAGGGTTTTGGGTGAGGAGGGGTTATAAAGAAGGATAAATGGTTTTTAAAAATTTCCACATTCCACGAAAGTAGTTAAGAATAAGGTGGAAATTGGCTTCAAAAGTAGTGATTTTTTTAAGCATAATTTTCAGTACTCAAGGGGCACGAAAATGGAACCACCTTAAAAAAAGAGGAAAAAATATGAAAAATGAGTGTAAATTGGGAAATTTGTAGATAGCACTCAAAAATGGATGGGGAAACACCCAAAAAAAAATTTAGGAGAGCAGGAAGCAAATTTAAAAAAATACCCCTCCCCAAATTTTAAAAAATATAAAATGGTCATAGATGCCTACTGTTTTAATGGCTTAAAGCTTATGGGCCTCTGAGCATGCCTTCCAAGTTCTGTCACTGTAGTTCACACCATTAAGAGAAATAGCAACTTAAAAAAGTTGATCCCCTAAAAACCATACAGTTAAGGTGAAGTTGACAGTATACCGTGAGATGTTGGGAACTAATGGGTTTAAGAAGCATGCCAAATTGGAATGCTGTAGGTTGAACCATTTAGGAGATCTTGGGAGTTGAAAAACAGACCACCTTTAAAAACTCAAAATTTTCACAATTCCATATGCTGGGTGAAATTCCTCCTCAATAGATGCCCTCAAAAGATACCCAGATGCTAAATTCCATATTCCCAACACAAACAGGGTGGAAACTATGTGCAAACAAAAATTGGAAATGTCAAAATGTACCTTCCTGCATCAAATGACCTCCGAGGAAGGTGGATGGGAAGGGTGGTGATGGAAAGAGGAAGGGTAGGAATAGGTATTGAGGGGGTGGCATCTCCCCAACCCTCAAGCAGGTGTGCTGCATATCCCAAACTATGCATTTTTCAGCACCTAACTTTCGTTCTTCATTAATATATAGACAATGGGTTGGGCCCACATAGCTCCATAGGATTATTCTGCACAGGAGAATCAGGAAACATGTCCATGAAGATGTTTATGCAACTTGCAGAAGCGGAACCCACTGCCAACATAACCCGCAGTAGTCGAACCTGCAGGTTTCACATGCTATTTTGTTGCAGGTGAATCAGGAAAAGGTATGAAAAATGAGCATAAACCAGTAAATTCTTCCATAGCACTCAAGATTGGATGGGAAAGAACCCACAAAAGAATTTTTGGCGAAAAAGGAGCATTTTGAAAAATCCCCTTCTCCCCCACCACCCAAATATCCAAGTTTTAAAATGGTCAGAGGTGTCTGCGGCCGTAATGACTTAAAACTGTTGGGTCCCTGAGCATGCCTACCATAGCTCATCCCATCACCATATGTAGCAATTTGAAATGCAACCCCCACTTAAAATCGTGCAGTTAAAGTGACGTAAATGGTATACCGTGAGACAATGGAAACTAATGGGCTTAAAACGCATGCCAAATTGGAATTTCGTAAGTTAAAGCATTTTGGAGAAATTAGGAACTGAAAAATGGACCCATCTTAAAAACCCACAATTTTGAAAATTGCTTAGGTTGGGTGAAACTTTCCCTTATCAGATGCCCTAACGTCAAATTGCAAGCCTCTAGCACACACAAAGTGGAAATGGTGCATGAAAAAAAATCAGAAGTGGCAAAATGTACTCCATGGGTAGGACTGGTGAGGATGGATGAAGGATGGAAATAGGACCTGAGAGGGTGGCGTCCGCCAACCCCTGAGGAGAGGAGTTGCTCTGTGCTCCCAAATTTGGCTTTTTTTCAGTGCTATACTTATGTTCTTAATTTATATGCAGACCCAAATTAATATCAGTACAGTCAATACAAAACATGCACTTAATATGCATTTTCCAATAACAAGTATTTATTGTTTAGTATAGTACAAATATACACACACATCAGGTTTTCAGTAGCTGCCTAAAGGATGGGTGAGACAGCTTGTGGGGCAGAAGACCAGCATGTCCATAAGTAAAGATAGCTTTCGCCAGGGGCATACCCAGAAAGTTAGTTTTGGAGAGGTGGGGAGGACTAACCTACGGATATCAACACTAGTTGTTTGTTAGCTTGAAATGTCTGATTAATTGCAAGCTAAAAAAACGAGGGAGCAGTTGTTATGCACAACCCCAACAGAAGGATATTGCTGGCTTTACTGCAGCAATGAGGCCTGGCATCTCCACGTAGTTTAGGAGCTCATTTCAATTTTGAATGTATCATTATTATTTTATCAATAATTTATGTCACTAATAATTTTAGAAACTTTTTCACGATAACCGTTTAAGTAAGTGAATCAGAGTTTTGCCATAATATATGTCCTTGTGCAAGCTGGTATGATATGGCAAGTGGAAAATTGAATTACGGGTGGAGGGCCCTGAAGGTCACCATATCATCGTTCCCTAAGCTGACTGTCGATGGTCTCGCCAATATGCAGTATTATTACTGACGTGGAAAGTCATGTGTTTGTTCGTGCTTACCACTTTTACAATAGCTCAAAAGCTAAAACATTATTTTAACACATTCATTTCGGAGACAGTCACAGCCTGCAATAACATGTTTCCCCCTTTATCAAACTCGGATGTGTTCATGATTTTGGCATTTTCCTTAGGGCTCACTCAACATATTGGATTCCTTATTTTCTTGCTAATCAAGGCTGACAGACGAAGTTTTGAAAGGCTGGCAATAGTCCTTTAGCTATTTGCCTTGCCTTATAGTGTGGGTTCACATCTCAACCAGTGGCGTTGGAAAGGGAGTGGGATAAGGGGGCATTTACTTGTCCCTCCCGATATCTCACTAAGGGGAGCCAAGGACTTTATGTGGTTTAACTGTACATTTTCAAACTTAATGTATATTTAATAAAGTTGGAGGGTAAAATGTGTGGATAGGAAGCAGAATGTGTGTATGTAAACCCTGACATTGCTTTTAAAACTAAATTTTGCGAAGGGTCACTTTATCTGGTGCCAAGTTCTCCAGATAACCTTGTCCTCCCTCCAAAACGCCTAAACTAACTGAGGAAGATTCCGATTCCGATGCCCTTGATCTCAACTATTAATGAATAATCATGTTAGAATTAACGTGATATTAAATTGTAAATAAATAGTGTGTTATGTTCATTGTTACATAATTACATGCTAATAATGGAAATGTGTCTGTACAGCAAAGTAAAGTAAAAGCTCAGGGACATTAGTTAAATATGTATTCAAAATTTTTGTTCTTGAAAGCTTCAGCTACAACTCAAATAATCCAATATGTTGAGTGAGCGCAATTGCTAAGTTACGGTACTAGTGAGTGAAGTGGTGTACCTTGTCACTCCTGAGGGACAGTTTGTCATCTAGCAAGAGGTCGACGGCCTGGGTGAACGCCTTGCTGGAAGCCAGGAGCTCCTGCTGAAGCCGAGAGTGGTCGAGGAAGCGCTGGGTGGCACTCAGGAGGTCTACGACTGGCTCGCCCATCCCCGGGAGCAAAGGCCACATCCTCTGTAGGTAGTGCAGGCAGTGGGCTATAGTGTCCGGAGCCGTGGTGCTCTCGTAGCCCAGCGTCAGTTTCACAAACTGCAGCATGCCAAACACACTTTACTACAGCCCATTTTGTGGACAGTAGTATTCTTTCAGATAAGCTACAGATTCTACCAGCGTAATAAAATAGTCATTACTGCTTCTGAAAGTTAAGACAGTGATAACTATTGTCACATACTATTATTACATAAAAATTGTTTCCAATAAATTGAAAATTAGGAATTTATCATCATTTAAATTTTTAAATTAAATAACTTTTTTTTTTTTTTTAAATCGTGATACCAAAATACTGATTTTGTATGAAAATATGTTGTTACTGGTTACATTCATTAGCTGCACTGACAACACATCTCAACATGAACATTCATGACCAACTTTGATATCTGAGGCTGGCATCATAATTATAAAAATTCATTAACTTTAAATATTGGTACATACCACCAATAACTTTCAATACCATCATCAACATTTTGTGGTGCTATAGCATGTGAACCTCAACGTGAACTCTAAACATTAAATAGCTGATATGTCAACATTGCTGTCACCATGTGACTACTGCAGATGTTGAGCATCAGTTGCTGCAAGACTACTCACGTTGTCCCGGACACGCGCCAGCTGAGGGTCGGAGCAGCCGGACAGGTCGGGCAGTTGCCAGGCAGCGCGGCCCACGGTCGGCAGGAGGCACAACCTACTGGCGGTGCCCGTGTACGGGGCAGGGCAGTCGACCAGGGCGTGCGCATGGGGCACCGCCTCCGGCCACTCAGTCCCCAGCAGCTCCTCGGTGGGACACATGGGCACCACTGAGCGGTCCACCACCTCCACCTCCGACACCGCCTCCTGGCTCGCGAAGCTGCTGTGTACCACGCACTTGTAGACCGCTGATCTCTGTGGGCACGACGCTGTAGTGTGTTCACCAACCCACCAATCCTCCCTGCCTCCAATGAATCCATTTCAAATGAACTAAAGGGCCGTGGTGGTGTAGTGGTCAGACTAATCGCCTCTGAACTAGGCGAACTGAGTTTGATTCCTGGTGGGGTCACTCCTGGATTTTTGCATGTGGGAATCGTGCCGGACAATGTCACTGGTTGGCAGGTTTTCTCGGGGACCTCCAACTTCCCCTGCCCCTGTGTTCCAGCGCTGCTCCAAACTCACCTCACTTCCCGCTCATCAGGTTGCAAGACCTCGATATGAAGAGCTGCCCAAATCTCTCCACTGCACTCAAATGGACTAAGAATTTTCAGGGTGCTCGTGTTTTATATTTCTTTGCCATTGCATGTGACAGGTTCAACTTTAGAACATTTTTCATGACCCCTTTTTTATGCCAGGAGACTAATCAGGGGGCAACATTCTTACATCTGAAAACATCTCACATATTCATAGTTCAGACCTGGAATCTAGTGGTTCAAGTCACCGTACGTATCAACCCTGCAAATGGAGTTCGCCTCTTGTGGGTTTGATCCCAGCCAGCTGCTTTGGAGGTCACTTCCTCAAAGTCCAGCTTGTATTATGTATACGTATAATGTCATTTCAGGTAAAAAAAAATTGAATTCCATTATCCTATCATTATTACTTGTAAAAAAATGTACTGTTTTTGGAATGCACAAACCATTAAAACTACTCAATTCAAGACATGGGATTCTTCACATTGGGAAAACCCACAGAGGGTGACTGCCAGTTCTGCAATTGGTACACCAACTTTCAAACTCCAGTTCACAGTTTTGTTGGTTTTTAAGTACAAAAAATTTTCTTTTATGTAAGCATACACAGTTCCCTAAAAATACTAAACTAAACAAATATTTACCTCTGTTAGCACTTTATAAAATATGGCTTAGTTACAAATAGGTTTTTCCTAAAATAGCAATTAGGTTGTGTTTCTACAAGAAGATGGCTCTGCTAAAACCAAGCAGTTACTGTAAACTTCTGAGTATTTGTGAGTGAGCACGCCAAGCTTGTTTATGCAATTTTTTTTTTTTTTCGGATTTGGGTTTTTTGTCGATTTTTCATGTTGGAAACACTAAAGTATAAATTTTCTGTTTTTACATACTGATGTTAATTATCATAGTTCCTAGCTATTATGATCCTGTATTCAGTGCATGAAAGCTCACACCCAGACGTGCAAGTGGAACGATGTGCCTCACATGATACATCTTGCTGATCACCGATGATGCCTGCTTTGTGTGTGTGTTGTGGAGGAGAGGAGAGGAGGAAGAGGAGGAGGAGGAGAGGAGTCGAGAGGAGAGAAGTCGAGAAGAGAGGAGGAGAGGAGAGGAGAGGAGAGGAGTGGAGTGGAGTGGAGTGGAGTGGAGTGGAGAGGTTTGGAGGCTCTTAACGACGATGTCTTGAGAGCAGATGAGGGTGAAGAGAGGTGGATATTGAGCAGCGTCAGAATGCAAGGGTGGGGGAAATGGGAGATCCCCGAGAAAAGCCATAGACCAGCAGCATCGTCCTGCAGGATTCCCACGTGCAAAAATTCAGGTGCGATCCCTTCAATGCAAATTACGGCTATTGATTTTGAAGACCTCAGGTGGACATTTGTTCAACATGTGAGGATATGAAAATGACACTGAATGATAATACTGAACGTGTGTAGAAATTGAATAAAAATAGCTTCTTTAATACAGTGATTTTGTAAAATTTTTGTATTTACTCAATGTGTTGTTTTATATGTGGATTGTGGATTATGATTTTATTAAGCAGGTATGTAATTAATTGGCATGTAATGTAACACAATCTCCCCATTTAAATGTGCGTCTAGTTTTTTTTTCATAAAGGTAGAGGTTTGTTGATGTAATCATGTACTCAATCTCATAATTCTGCTCACGTAATTTGTTTTTAACAGTTTTGTTTTGGCCCCCTAAGAGCACCCTGGCCATCTTCCTTCACCTAGAAATGTCTAATAATTACACAAAACTGATTTTTCTTTTATGTTAGAGTGATTGTTCTGAACGACTTTAAATACTGTAGTGTTTGCTGAGGGCCACGGGCATGGACTTAATACTGTTTGCTTTTATCCAGTGTGGGGGCTGTTAAATGACAATCCAAATGCGTACAAAGTGTTTTGTGTCGCTACTTTACATTTGATAGGCAACACTGCTTCTCGGCATGCCTTTAAGCCCCAATATTGAGGTCTGTTGATATTGGGTCCTCTGTCACCAAGCACGCCATCCACCGAACAGTTGCTACCACCACCGAGATGGATATGGTGTAAGAAATTTCCCCATTACAGTCAGGCATAAGCTGGGTGGTGCTCACACACTACACCATTATCGATGTCACACATACCATCACCATTTGGCATCACCGGTCACATCCCTCCACACTTTGATGGCCCGTGACAACCTGCTGTCTGCGACATGCTGTGTGATATTTTCATGATCCCACTGTACTTCAGTACTATAAGACAAATGAGGGGCAGCGGTGGCGTAGTGGCCAGCATGCCTGCCTCCTACCACAGCGATCTGAGTTTGATCCCCGGCAGGTTCACTCCTGGATTTTTTTCACGTGGGAATTGTGCTGGACGATGTTGCTTTCCGGCAGGTTTTCTTGGGGTACTCCAGCTTCCAGAGCCACTCCGTCCTAGGGTCTAATTTCATGTCATCCAGGGATGACGGGCACCAACTACATGAAATTAATTTATTTATAAGACAAACATTTAAGTCTACAATATGCGTAAAATCATGCTATGGTGACAAAAGATTTTCACATGGCTCCCATGAAAATCAGCTTATTCGACGCATTCTCGGCATTTGTCATGAAAGATTTATTCACAGTTACACTTAATCGTTGCGACCAAACAACTGATTAAAAAAAAAGACTATGTCTATATCAAATTATAAATGTTGCAACGTGTAAAGAAGAATGCTCACATTTTGACTGATTAGTTCTAACCTGTATGTTGTATACGTTGAGGATGCTGCCCATTGGATGTAGGTCCTCCCACACTTCATGACCTGGTGACAAGCGCAGCAGCGACTTTCCCTTGGCCCAGCTGTAGCCGTATTTTTCATGCAGCCCATCGTTTGGCGACATGCACACAATGCTGATGTTCTGTCCCTGGAAGAGATCATACTTTGGTAGTTCTAAGGTTNCCCATCGTTTGGCGACATGCACACAATGCTGATGTTCTGTCCCTGGAAGAGATCATACTTTGGTAGTTCTAAGGTTCTAAATGAACTGAATTCTGACTGTAATAATTCCTTCTTAATTTTAGTTTATAAAGCCACTAAAATATTTTTAAGCATTTGACAGTTTCCAGTTTTTTTGTTAGCATATCAAAACCATTTATTTGAACTTCATAGCTTTAAAAGATAGTTTGATTTTGCTAATAATAAAAAGGCTATGACACTCACTGGATGTCAAATAAAAGTTATAAAAATCATAAATGAGAAGGAAAACAATAGTAATTCACAGTTTCTTTCAAAACTACAATATCTAAGTCTCCAGTACTCGTATTTCAGAGGTGTAAAATGTAAATGTTCAGGTTGTTCAGTTAATGTTGATGTGGATAAAAGGAGCCTGGTGCCAAGTGGAGTCGACTGTCCTACCAGAGGCACAGTCTGAAGAGTGCGTGAAGTGAGATGAAGCTGGGCTGGAGCAGCGGCAGAGAATGAAGACGGAGGTCACATCCATCACCTGAGACCACCGCCCATAATCTACTGTCAGCGGGGACCTGCGACTGAACTAGAGAACACCAGTGACAGCCACATGTAAAAAAGAAACTTTATCAACTTCTATTTTTGCGATTTAGAGCTCATCGAGGAATGTGACAGTTTTGAAGATTAACTGACTAACTCAGAGCTGATCAGATAAATACAATTTATACCCATTCCTGATCAAGACTCAAACCCAGACCCTCTAGCAGTGTATATCTGGACACAAATAAACCACCTCGTGGATGATGGCTACTGAGACAACCATAGCTACTTTGGGGGAAGTTCATAGTTTAATTTTGTGTACCCTTGAGACAAACTTATGTACCACCAGGGGTTCTTGTATTGCACATTCAATACCATTGTCTCAAAGGATATTTATTGAGTTGTAAAAAAAANTGCGTGAAGTGAGATGAAGCTGGGCTGGAGCAGCGGCAGAGAATGAAGACGGAGGTCACATCCATCACCTGAGACCACCGCCCATAATCTACTGTCAGCGGGGACCTGCGACTGAACTAGAGAACACCAGTGACAGCCACATGTAAAAAAGAACCTTTATCAACTTCTATTTCTGTGATTTACAACTCATCGAGGAATGTGACAGTTTCGAAGATTAACTGACTAACTCAGAGCTGATCAGGTAAATACAATTTATACCCATTCCTGAACAAGACTCAAACCCAGACCCTCTAGCAGTGTATATCTGGACACAAATAAACCACCTCGTGGATGATGGCTACTGAGCCAACCATAGCTACTTTGGGGGAAGTTCATAGTTTAATTTTGTGTACCCTTGAGACAAACTTATGTACCACCAGGGGTTCTTGTATTGCACATTCAATACCATTGTCTCAAAGGATATTTATTGAGTTGTAAAAAAAATTATTTCTTATGATGAATCTATTTTATGCACATAATAGGTACTTCTCATTTTGGTTATTGGGAAATATTTTTGGTCAAGCTAGTTTTACTTGCTAATCAATTTTACACTTCAGTGTGGAAATATTTGCAATCATTGTGAAATCTACATATTATACTGTANATTATTTCTTATGATGAATCTATTTTATGCACATAGTAGGTACTTCTCATTTTGGTGATTGAGAAATATTTTTGGTCAAGCTAGTTTTACTTGCTAATCAATTTTACACTTCAGTGTGGAAATATTTGCAATCATTGTGAAATCTACATATTATACTGTAGATTCGGCTGGATGTTTTATGCACAATATGTATTTTCTGACACTTCTTAGCTAATGCTACAAATTAATATTGAGTTACTTTTTTAGCAATGTAAGTTAGCAAACGAATGTATTAAATAAGCTGAATTTTAATAGTGTGCAAATTTGTTACTGGAGCCATTAGCAGACATTTAATGAGTGAGTGAAGAGATTTGGGCGGCTCTTAACAGTGAAGTCTTGAGAGTCGATGAGGGTGATTGAAGTGAGTATGGAGCAGCGCCGGAATGAAAGGGCGGGGGAAACGGGAGATCTCAGAAAAAACCTGCCGACCAGCGGCATTGTCCGGCACGAGTCCCACATGCGAAAATCTGGGAGTGACCCGGCCAGGGATTGAGCCAGGTTCGCCTTGGTGGGAGGCGAGCAGGCTAACAGCTCAGCCACCATGGTCCCCTTGCAGAAAATTAATTTTTGGATGTAATTATTATCAAATTTTTTATCATATGGCATTTACAGTAATTGTCATCTGGATGTTCTAACTAATCAAGTCAACGTGATTCAAATAAAAGTAAAACATCCTTGCATGCTTGAAGACATTGGGATTTTAACTTAAAAATTATAGGAATAGAAGTCTGATAGCAACTAGTGTTAATTCATGGAGGAACTACAAAATCAGGAACATCTACGAACCTACTAAGCTTACAATTGATTTGCCCCAAGCTGTGACCATTAGACACGGCATACTGAATGGTATAGTATGATATCTATTTTCCCCCTGTTTGGTTCGAGTTTCCACGTGAAGGGGGCTGGCTGATCTAATACATATATAAAACTCAACGTCTGTCTGTCAGTGCGCTTATCACTCGAGAACCACTTATCTTATTTACATGTTTTTTTTTTAAATTCATAGCTATGTTCTCTGGCCAGGTTTTAGTATATATTTTGTTACGTAGAGTAACATAAGGAATAAGCAGTGACGATAATAGTGAATCAAGTCGGATAAAAGTTTGCCGCCAGCGCGCTCTCTTGCAATACGCTGTCTACACCAATTCCCGCCTACACTTTAAGAGATATCAAAAGTTTTGTGAAAAAGTAATTTTTCGCGAGTCAGTTGACCGTATTGGGTTGCGGGCGAGCTACTGTGGACAAGTCCTTAGCCAACCAAGTGCACATTGCTGGCTGGCCATGTGTCTGCCAGTTGCTGGTGGCTTGTCGGTGGAAGTTAGAGAATTGGCCAACTCTACCGCACCAGCACTGACGTCACAGCAGATAAACCAATCAGAATAGAGAATGGCACTGACACGACCGGCACCAGCTCTGTAACGGCAATCCACCGACTTATAGTGGCAGGGCCTTTTTACTGTACTGTATAGACTGTTCACGATTAAGTGAACACTTATTAATGCCGTGCCTTAAAATTTCCTTTCAGCTGGTTTCTATCGTTTTGCCAATTGCCGATATGAAAATTGTCGTATTACTAATAAACACTGCATATATACATTTATAGCTATCACAAATTAACGTCTGAGGCCATAATACAATATATTTTTTTGTTATTGTGCCCGCTGGAGGCGCCTTTAAAAAGTTCTCACTTCACAGTGAATAGCTGATAGCTTATGGAAGAAAAAAAAACTGCAGTTGCAAATCGTCTAGAAAATTTAAACATCTTAAAAGGACATCTCCACCCAGTGCTTTACGCTGGTGAACTATATGTGAGAACTCATGTTTATTTGCATTTCTACAGTTGTTTTTTTAAGCTACGTTTCGTGCGTATTACGCCAAGCGCGGTCCAAACATATCTGACTCCGCACTTGGCAACAGCCTAATTCAGTAACTGTAACTTTGAAGGCATCCAAGCGTTCTCTAAAAGTTGCCGCACGCAATCCGCGGTTTTCGGAAATTCACCAGTGCATCCACCGATGTGCACCGGACGTTCGGAAATTTAATTTTGGTCGAGTTTGGTCGAATAGATGTAACCACTTGTTCACCCGGCCTGAAACGTCGGTGGATGTGCACCGGAACATGCAACCGATGAATTTTCGAACACAACCTTGCAAACGCACGTGTGAACAAATAAAGCAAGCACTTGCGAACGGTAAAGTCAAAGAACGGCAAATAGCCACGTTTAATAGCAACGGAAAAATTGTGCCTGGACATGTGCACAAATACCGCAGAAAGATGTCAGGCTTAAGTTGTACTTTATAAAGAAAGAGCACGTGTATTATAAAATACGTTAGCACAGGGTTTAACGCGGGTTTTATGTGTTATAAAGTTATTTGCATGTGTGAATTTATTAATTTGCATTCGTAAGAAAAAAATGTATAACCAACCTGATGTTCGGTAATTCTCTCAACCGGTGTATACTTCTGCACGCCACAAAATTCACAACTGGTGGATTTGTTGATGAATTCCCGAAAACGCGGTAGGCATATCGGAACGGAATGACAAATTTACGTTGCGCGGATTTAAATATTAAACCGCTCATTAACTCGGATCGGAATAGCCACGTTAGTTCGGAACGGAAGCGAAGTAGATCGTTAGCCGACAGATATTCCTACTGATTCCAGATCTTTCTGAAGGACCGCGCATGCGCATTCTTGCCTCTTCTCGGCTCGGACAGCACGTGCGTGGCGCTTCTGGAGTTGTCCATTTATGCATTGTGTTTATCGATTAGAGCCAGCGGTACACGCAATTTATCGTAGCTCGTTTGGAAAGAATTTTTTTAATGTCACGTTTCAGGCGAGGCATCAATGTATTTTACTTATCCCTCATCTCTCTCATCGCATGCATATCATGCATCCACAGTTTTGTAATTTTATTAAATTCACTCGATTGGACACACTAATTCACGATGGTTACTCGAAATTGGAACGTGACTTTAGCAACTACCATTGAGAGGAAGTTGCTGGTTTTTTTTTCTACGACCAAATAACGCTGTCGAAGTCTTTATTACAGGGTGACAATTACATAAGCTAAATTTCTGTGACTAACAGGACATTTCTTTGAAGGGATCCAAAGTATTTCCGATTAATGGTTCTGACNTCGTATTACTAATAAACACTGCATATATACATTTATAGCTATCACAAATTAACGTCTGAGGCCATAATACAATATATTTTTTTGTTATTGTGCCCGCTGGAGGCGCCTTTAAAAAGTTCTCACTTCACAGTGAATAGCTGATAGCTTATATAAAAAAAAACTGCAGTTGCAAATCGTCTAGAAAATTTAAACATCTTAAAAGGACATCTCCACCCAGTGCTTTACGCTGGTGAACTATATGTGAGAACTAATGTTTATTTGCATTTCTACAGTTGTTTTTTTAAGCTACGTTTCGTGCGTATTACGCCAAGCGCGGTCCAAACATATCTGACTCCGCACTTGGCAACAGCCTAATTCAGTAACTGTAACTTTGAAGGCATCCAAGCGTTCTCTAAAAGTTGCCGCACGCAATCCGCGGTTTTCGGAAATTCACCAGTGCATCCACCGATGTGCACCGGACGTTCGGAAATGTAATTTTGGTCGAGTTTGGTCGAATAGATGTAACCACTTGTTCACCCGGCCTGAAACGTCGGTGGATGTGCACCGGAACATGCAACCGATGAATTTTCGAACACAACCTTGCAAACGCACGTGTGAACAAATAAAGCAAGCACTTGCGAACGGTAAAGTCAAAGAACGGCAAATAGCCACGTTTAATAGCAACGGAAAAATTGTGCCTGGACATGTGCACAAATACCGCAGAAAGATGTCAGGCTTAAGTTGTAATTTATAAAGAAAGAGCACGTGTATTATAAAATACGTTAGCACAGGGTTTAACGCGGGTTTTATGTGTTATAAAGTTATTTGCATGTGTGAATTTATTAATTTGAATTCGTAACANAAAGATGTCAGGCTTAAGTTGTAATTTATAAAGAAAGAGCACGTGTATTATAAAATACGTTAGCACAGGGTTTAACGCGGGTTTTATGTGTTATAAAGTTATTTGCATGTGTGAATTTATTAATTTGAATTCGTAACAAAAAAATGTATAACCAACCTGATGTTCGGTAATTCTCTCAACCGGTGTATACTTCTGCACGCCACAAAATTCACCACTGGTGGATTTGTTAATGAATTCCCGAAAACGCGATAGGCATATCGGAACGGAATGCCAAATTTACGTTGCGCGGATTTAAATATTAAACCGCTCATTAACTCGGATCGGAATAGCCACGTTAGTTCGGAACGGAAGCGAAGTAGATCGTTAGCCGACAGATATTCCTACTTATTCCAGATCTTTCTGAAGGACCGCGCATGCGCATTCTTGCCTCTTCTCGGCTCGGACAGCACGTGCGTGGCGCTTCTGGAGTTGTCCATTTATGCATTGTGTTTATCGATTAGAGCCAGTGGTACACGCAATTTATCGTAGCTCGTTTGAAAGAATTTTTTTAATGTCACGTTTCAGGCGAGGCATCAATGTATTTTACTTATCCCTCATCTCTCTCATCGCATGCATATCATGCATCCACAGTTTTGTAATTTTATTAAATTCACTCGATTGGACACACTAATTCACGATGGTTACTCGAAATTGGAACGTGACTTTAGCAACTACCATTGAGAGGAAGTTGCTGGTTTTTTTTTTCTACGACCAAATAACGCTGTCGAAGTCTTTATTACAGGGTGACAATCACATAAGCTAAATTTCTGTGACTAACAGGACATTTCTTTGAAGGGATCCAAAGTATTTCCGATTAATGGTTCTGACNACATAAGCTAAATTTCTGTGACTAACAGGACATTTCTTTGAAGGGATCCAAAGTATTTCCGATTAATGGTTCTGACTTGCGATGCAAACGCTCTCACATACTACCATTACAGTAGGTAAATTTCCATTATAAAGCTCCAAACTCGATTATCAGAATAATTCTTCCTTATTAACAGGAATACAGTACATTTGTCGTTAAAACGTTAAAGCATTAAGCTGTGGTACTAGAGAGTTTAACGAAGTTTTGACGAGTTTGAATGTGATTCATGGTATTTTTTAGCCGAATAGCGGAAGAGGAAACACACAGTTTATGCATTCTATTGTAAAGGACGTCGGAGTACTCGTGTATTGGGGTTTGAAAGTTAGTACGGGAACCAAAGATGATGCGATCTAGGGCAGGTATCGAGCGGCAAGTTTTTCGGGGCCCGCGGGAGCATGTTAAAGGGACCTCACTAGTATAAAAAAAAAANGGGCAGGTATCGAGCGGCAAGTTTTTCGGGGCCCGCGGGAGCATGTTAAAGGGACCTCACTAGTATAAAAAAAAACCTTAAAACGCCTCAAGGTCATGTCATGCCGTAAGCAAGCATTGCGACAGCGATGAAAAAAAAAACATAAACAAACTTCGCGCATGTTGTTTCGTCAGAATTTCAAGCGGTGACTGCAGGGTTTTAACACAGCAATCCGTCCAGAAAAGATACAGCAGTGTCGCTATAGTTTAAAACACTGTTTTATAGAAGAAGAAATATCGTAAACACAGGACTACTTACAGAGATTTTTGCTGACTGACACTTTTAAATTACCTTATTTGTGTTTCAATAACCAAATGCATAACTTGGGAACAAAAAATCGACTTTCATTTCTGTCCTGAAAGCAAATATTTACATTAAAATATTATATGGTTTTTTAAAATTAAAATTGACTGAATTGCTTACAATGAGACAATTAGGGAGGCCCCAGTGTGATAACCAAAAGAGTTGAGAGTCGTAAAAAATGACTTCTTGTCCCCTGAGATGTCGGCTTTGTTCTTGCGTATGTGCGTTATAGATTGCCTGTATGTCATCCGTAAGGGGCAAGTTTCTGTTCTCTATGGCGATAAGTGATAATTCTTCGATGACAGAGACGATAAAATCAATTGTCATAACATTTTACGTGTAAAAACTGGCAAGACTACATGGCCGAGTAAGACCAGTTACTTAACATCTTGCAGTTAGGAACATAACATAGTTCCATAGCTCAGCTTGGAACGGTAGCAAAATAACGAGGATCCTATTTGAAAATCGAAGAGAAAGAAACCAAACGGATCTTGAACCCGGAACGCTTAAGTAATAAAATAAATTAAGATAGTTGCTTACCTGGCACCTGAAATGCGTTGCAGCGTGTTTGAAAAAAAATGTTTTTTTTTTTCTTTTGGCGAAACGAATAAACGTGCCCCCAATAGGTTAGGTTTACCTTAAAAAAGAAAGTACATTCCATACGATGACGGAATGGTACTTTCAAGACACTACGCACATTGGAAACATTATTTTCGTGCCCTCCAGCATAGCTATAAATGGCATTTTCAGACTCTAAATACACGAACATGATACATGCGGAACTACGACAAAGGCATGCATTGAACTTTGCTACAGAGTAGTGCCTAATAAAATTATGGGGTGACCCCTTAAAGTCACATTAAAGCGAGTCACCTACGCAATGATTCCACACTAGTTGAGCGTTTTGCGCGTAGAAGCGATACCGCTTTACTTAGGCCGGTTTACCCTCACACAAACATACCCGTCACTAGACGACCACCTTAAACGCCCTACACGATATTGGGCAGGTGTACCAGTTTTTTTTTTTGGCTCTTCAGTGTACAGCAAGTTCTATAATATAAGGCGCTCCAGCCAGTGCATGGTTGTGATACGCAACTTACTGTACTTGTTGAGTCGTTTTATATTATAGTTTTGTACTGTGTGATGGTTTTACCGGGTAAGTGTCTACTAGGATATTGCATTTCTTTCTGGCCCCACATATTGTGGTTCCAGTTTGGACGTTTACAAACATCCTGTTTATCTGGTTTACCACAAAGTGAATACGGAAACCTATATTTTAAAAAAATTCATACCCGAAACTATGCAAAGGTTGACGAACGTAAACATTTATTTGCGTACTTAGTTTAATATGTAATGAAGCGTAGCAATTATTTTTAAACATACCTGTTGTTATTTATTAATACCATTTTGAAAAAAAAGTTTTAAAGAGGAGTATTATATCGAAATATTGAGAGTACGTTATTTAATTAAATATACATCTGAAGGTTACAAGTTTTTTTTTGGATATTTTACATCCTTAATTGATCTTAAATAACCTTAACACTTATCTTAATCAAATAACCTTACCAAAACTATTCAAAAGATTTTATATTTATTTTAAAACACATATATTGTTTCTCACTTGTGATGGAAAAATAT
>NQII01000943.1:343974-362265 GCA_002778355.1 Clitarchus hookeri
GTGTTCAACTGACTCTTAACCTGGTGCAATAAAAACACAAAGTAGGCGACATACGTTTTGTAACGCCTGATATCCGTGCACGACGGTAATAATAACGGCATTAGACTGATTCTGGACAGACAGTATTTTCAGACAGACACTCGCAGAGGCAGTACTCCGAAATGCCACGTTTGTTTGTCACACACGGCAGACGACATGTGTGGTCGCACGAGAACTCGAATCATTAGCAGTTACCGCATCTGCGAGCAAACATCCAATGATCTTTTGTGTCGTGCATAGTACCGTCATCACGAACGCGAGCGGCCAGTATTTAATTATGACCGAATGCCGGGCGTCGTTAATGATCCAAGCTCTCGTGCTGCTACGCCATAAGTGACAGTATCACTGCTGGCATCGACAAGGATCGCCGTGCTGTTAAATATGATGCTTACCCACAATCCTGTACACGCTGTTCACGTTTAATTGAGCACTTTTGAAAGCCCTGCTTAAGATCTACTTTTATCATCATTTTGTATTCTTCCGCCATAAGTAAAACTTACATTGCTTTGGATATAATTATTTTATTAATGCTCAGTCAAGATAAAGCATGAAATATTTATAAAAGAAAAAGCAAGCCTGATCTGCCATAAATTCAAACATTATACTCGCAATACATCAAAACTTCGAACTATTTTTTGTTAATTAGCTGCAGTAGTAGGGTTATGTATGTTCTGAGGCAATGGCACCCGCCGAAGCCGAAGCCGGCTGGTCACCATGTTGTGACGTCATCTTGGATGCAGGTTACCTTGACCTTTACCTCACGCTCATGACTTTTTTATACCGTGCCCGTAATCTTGAAGGACCTTAACCACAAAAAAAAAAAACCAAGTTTGCAAGGGTGCGGTTGGTTGCCTGACAACACCCTTACAAACTTTCTTTCCTTGATAACCATTCACCTGAGAGAGTTACACCAAGGCAACGTTTTTTTTTTGTGCATTAATGTGCACACGATTATGACGCCATTAAAAGTGATAAACACGCAAGGGTTACACACATTTGTTGCATAACAACAAGGCACCCCCTATTTCCTCAACGAATCGGGATGATATTACCCAACAACGGTTCGCAGATTTCAGATCTCGATTCAAGACAACAGTATTCACAGAATTGTTCTTTCATCTCAAGTGGATTTTATTGTTTTGAATTTAAACCATTTGAAATATCGATTTTCAAGGACAGCTACCTCCTTTACGAATCACTGTACGACGTAGGCCGTATAATGTTTTCTATCTCATTTTGCATAGGGAATCACCTCACAGCGTTTGTAGCTGTGGTTCAGAATCATTCTGTATATATATTTTGGTACTTAAAATCTACAACTATTTTTAATTTTCTGGATAGTAATTTTTTTAATTTAATTAATAGTTTGGGGTTAATTAATTTTTATATGCCTAGAATATATGTCCATAGAAAAAAAATACCGATCGATTTATCTGATTCTAATATTAAGAGGGTATTTCTGTTGCTCGAACTATTCTTAGTTTAGTNAAAAAAATACCGATCGATTTATCTGATTCTAATATTAAGAGGGTATTTCTGTTGCTCGAACTATTCTTAGTTTAGTGTAGAATGCAGTGGAGAGATTTGGGCGGCTCTTAACAACGAGGTCTTGAGAACCGATAAGGGTGAAACGAAATGGAAACGGAGCATCACCGGAATGCAACGGCGGGTGAAATGGGAAATCCCCGAGACAACCCGCCGACCACCGGCATCGTCCTGCAAGATTTCTGCGCGCGAAAATCCGGGAGCGGCCTCGCCGGGAATAGAACCCAGTTCGCCTTGGTGGGAGGCGAACGCTCTAGCCGCTACACCACCGCGGCCCCTCCTTGTTAAATTTTTGATTTCTTGCCTTATAACTTGTAAAACTGACAGCTGCTTTATCGATTATTTATTTCCCTCGCAGCGCTGCAGCTGATGTATTATCCTTTTGCTCCTCTCTTTGTGCTTACGTCTTTGATTTTGAGCCGCCGTTGATCGCACATCCCGAGCACGTGCGGGAACTGCGACAGGGGTAGGGGTNTCGACTCCAGACCGAGGGGGTGTGCAGGTCACGGGGGAAGGGGGTAGACGTGATCAGTGGCAAGGGATCCCCATGGCTGGAAGCTGCAAGCAGGGATGACATCGACCCCGCCTGTAATAGAGTCCTTCTGGGTCCTCGACGTGCCCCCGGTACGGAAACACACTCCACACACTGCCCTCAACAGTCAAATATAGATGACCCACGCCGCAAAGTAAACAACTGGTTATTAAAATGCTCCCTTGCAAATGTGAAACCCGATTTATTTTTGGACCACGTTGGAAACGTCTTGTTGCCAGAATTTCAAGCTGATTAGTAATTTCACCGACAAACTATTGTGTGTTGTATGGTGTATCATCACATAAAAACCTGTGAGAAATTTGCAATGAGGCAAGGTATAATTTGAATACGCAGGGGAGTTGCAAAACATGTTAAGTCACAAAATATCAATCACTTTAGAAGAGATAAATGTAGTCTCTGGATTTAGTGCAATTAAACGGCCATCTGCAAATACAAAGAACTCGATTGCTTCCGTCAATCCCCAACGGCTAGGTGTTCTCACGGTAAATGTGCTTTTAAGAATAACTTCCACAACTTAGTAAGATCTCAACTGTGTCCCACTGAATTTGGCACGCAACTAGTGAAATAAAAGACCAACTAAAGGTTAATAGAGAAATCACTTATTTTCAAAATGGCGACTTTAATACTTTTGTTATATAACATTTTTTGGGACCATTAAAATTGTTTAAATAATTTTGGTGTTTATGAACNGCGACTTTAATACTTTTGTTATATAACATTTTTTGGGACCATTAAAATTGTTTAAATAATTTTGGTGTTTATGAATATACCGTGCACATCCAATTATTTAAATAATAACTTCAATCATCCTCCATCAGAAACTAATCTATCAAATCTTTTGCTGAATCGGATTTTTAAAACACTAGATTGTAATACATAAACTTTCCGTAACCTCATCAGAATTTCCGAACATATAAGTGCAGAGTTAAAAAGTTTAAATATGTTAATAACTCTACATTTATTGACGCAAATAGCTCCAAGAAAATACTCGAGACTCCTTCCTCACAATGAGAAAGTTAAATTTTAGTTATTCGTGTGTGTGTGTGTGTGTGTGGGGGGGGGGGGTAATTTATTAAGTCACACTGCAAAACATTCACATCAAAAACGTCCAAGACACATACTTCTCCACTAACTTGTTTCCATGACTGTTTTCTAAACGCCGAGCAGGAGGCGCGCAATAATGTCGATGCCGAGCCAAGTGGCGTAGTACTGATACGCGCTGGAGGGAACCCAGGTTCGATTCCCGGCATGGCCACCCTTAATTCTGATTTTCCATGGTTTTGCGATATCACTCCAGACGAACGGCTTAAAGTTTCTTTAATGCAAGCCGTATTCACTTCCTTGTCCGTTACTGATTGTCCGAAGAATCACTCCGTCTAACGACCTGGTGTCGACGAGACGTTGAGCAACAGCGACTCAGTCATGTTGGTAGTGCATCACGAGAGGCTATGCCATGGCTCAAATTCTTACTGCAAGTGTAATGTTTGAATCTCTGGCCACTATAATGGGTTTATTTGTTATCTGTATGCACGTTACAACACTAAATGCACCTTAGTTACATATTTATTGTTACAAGACGCCAGAGGGGCGTATACGAGTTCATGAGGAATGGAGGTCTTAATAAAAATTAAAGAACTAAATTTTATTTTTAATTTACTCACACAGATATTATTTACAAAATTAAATTATCTAAATCCACTATTACATTTTTATTTTTCAGTGAGTGCAATATTTAATGTCTATCTCTACTCTAATATTAAAGCCCTCTTCGATGTGTCTATTTTGTTATAGTCAATTAACTCACAATCAACATTAACATATGCTCAGTCAGTCTGTTGCCACTATTGGAAATGTCTTACACTCACGCATCCAGTTCAAATAGTCCCGCCTGCCAGTCGCACTCTCCACTACACCAATGCTCGCAGTCGCAGATCTTACCCCCTATGGTCACTTCCCTCTACACTCGTTGCTCGTCTGGTTGGTAGTCTTATCGCTTAAGGTCGCACAATCACCCAAAATTCCCGACTCTCATAAACTGTCGGCTCGGAGGCCCGTCGCGCTTAAATAATCTCGGCAACAAATATCTGGAACGTTCCCCGCACCTCGAGTCACGCTGAGGGAAACTGAGTCACTAAACCAGAGAATTCCTCCAGATATATGCATGAATTCAATTTTCTGAACGTCAGGCGCGTGCGAGCCGCGATAGGCTTATCACGGCGGCATGCCTTTGCAAATTAAAACCCTTGTAGGATTATCTCTCGCCTGTCATTCAAACATTCCTTCATTACTCGCCGCCCGCTTATCACAACACTACTCTGTCCCTTCTCTTTCGCTCTTCCGCGCAGGACGGGTCAAGGGCAGCGATGCGTACCAGCGACACATAACGTTATGTTCGTGACAATTTCTTATAGCCATTATACACGGTACCACATTATGTAAAAGGTTGTGCAAGGTCTATCATTGCAGCCGTTATGCCGGCTACTTATACGGCTTGCATGGCACCCGTCAAGGCGATTGTCTCCTTGTACGGCCAGATATACCAGGCAAGGCAATATGATATGTCATATTTTTCGTGGCAGGTTCCATACCAACTTTCGTACCTGGCCAATCATTGCAGTTTTATAGCGTAGGGCGCTCCCCGTGGCTACTTCTGTACTAACTTGAAATTAGTTGATGAACAACTAAAGAGGACGCCTCCAACTTGATTATACGCCCGTGCGCTTCGGGATCTTTCAAACGGATTTAAAATTCGACGAAGACCAATAATATTCACGATGACAACATTAAAATACTGTTAAAAACGGTACTTAATATTTAAAACATTTGTCTAACTCCATTCAAATTTGATGGGAGCGGTTGTTACAGCTACGTATGTATACGTACGAATACAGAAAGACATTTGTGAACTGGTGGCGTAGTGGGAATGTCACGTTACTTCGATTGAAGGAAGTGAAGTGCTACTTTCGGAAGAGAGTTCAAAGCCCTATCGGACTTTTTTTTCTTCTAAAATGTTAAATGTCGATAGTAACTTGATACGTTAAAAAAAAACTACATTTTGCAAACTGTCAAAAATGTTTGTCAAAATAAAAAATAAATAAAATGTGTTACTTCATAAGGCGTTAAATTGATTTAATGACCAGCGGTGATAAAGCAATATCAACATGTGCTAGCTAGTTTTGTAATAGGCCTACACAAGTTACTGACAGGTAACCGTTCTACGCGTGGGTTCGTTCGGTTCATATTTCGTACGAAACATCGGCTGTACACCCACAGTGAGTGTCAAATGCTGGAATGTCAAATGCTGTCGTTGAGTCGAGATGAGAGATTCGGGTGGATCTTAACAAAGAAGTCTTGAGAGCCGATGAGGGTGAAATGAGGCGAGAATTAAGCACCGCCGGAATGCAAGGGCGGGGGGAAACGGAAGATCCCGGGAAAAGTAACCCGCCGACCAGCGGCATCGTCCGGCACGATCCGCACTTGCGAAAATCCGGGAGTGACCCGGCCGGGGATTGAACCCGGTTAGCCTTGGTGGGAAGCGAGTAGTCCGACAGCTCACCCACCTCGGCCCCAACTGCTGTCGGGTAATATGAATCGTCCATGGCATCCCGCATAGCGGCTGGTATACCGGCTCGTAGCCCAGGCCTGTAGAAGCTTGTACAAGACCAATAACGGCAGTAGGTATCGTGTAATATCAGCTTTAGCGTCACTAAATGAACGCAAGGATTTCAGTCGGTACCAGCATTAATTTGACTCTAGTGGTCAGACGTGGACACAATGTTCAAGAAGAAGGAATTTATGCGAGACTTTACAAATATAGCTCATTCACCGTTACTTCTAACTTTTCTGGAGCTCTGCTAAAGTTCTACTTCCAGAATATTCCTCCGCCTCGTACAAACAAAGCTTAATAGAGTCTAGAACATTACTCCAAAAGAACAACGCACCGCATTCGTGCGCACTCAGTGTAATAATATTTTGCATGAGAACTACTTCTTATTAGGCATTACCAACACACACATTTTCTCCCTGTTGTGACCGATACGCCGAGACGTCGGCTGTGCCCTGTGCCCAACTAACAGCACCCAGAGAACACCCACTCTCTCAACACATCATCCCCACTGTTCTCCTTCATCACTCCTAGAGTAAATGAGAACAGGAACTTTGAATTAGGATTAAGAGCAACCATTTGAAACCAGAATGAATTATTGTGGAAAACTCCTTTTGTTCCCTGTGTTTATTCTTTGTGGGGTGGGGATAACCTCCCCAAATTATTTTATGGCGGTAACCCACGTCTTAAAAATGAATATAAATGTTAATATAAGCATACAATAAAGTAGTTATATGCACTATCGAAAAAAAGTGCGCATTTCGTACAATATTTAAGTTTGAATAGTTAAAATTTTTCATTCCCATTTAAATATTTATTATGGCATTACAGTGCCCAAAATGTGCAAATCTCCTTAAATGCAAAAATACTAGAAAAAAAAAGTGCTAAAACTTAGAGCAAAAATGACTTTTAAAATATTTAAACTCAGAAATACAAATAGCTTTATTACAATTCCCTCAAAAGCTAAGTGTCTTTTAAAATCTGGACAATATTTAAATTAAATTACAAATCAGGACATTGTCCTGTGAAAAGCTACCCCAACCATGGTCCGTCGTATGCCGGGAACCCCTATTTATACTGAAAATCCCTTACGCATAAATATTTTCTTGTATGGTCTCGAAATTCAACAACAGATATTTCGCCATCATCAAAGACGTAGCCATTCAGGAACACGATCTTTATTTCAAACTTCCACGGCGTCAGTAAATTAAACAAAATAAAACTGTGTGTGAGCTGGTAGTGCAAAGGTAAAGTTAACGGCGGTCGTATTTCAGTCGTATTTCAGCCTAACTGTTGGGCGTGAGTTCGAAACTCCATCGGGGGTTTTTTTTTTCATAACATATTATGTGCGGATAATAAACTTGTTACGTAAAGAAAAAAACTACATTTTGCAAACGGTTNTTTTTTTTTCATAACATATTATGTGCGGATAATAAACTTGTTACGTAAAGAAAAAAACTACATTTTGCAAACGGTTAATAATTTTCGCAAAAATTAAAAATAACAGTCTTTCGTGACTTCACCATCGCTTTAAAGAAAATGAATGAAGCTGCGCCAGTAAGCAATGATTTAACGTAAAGGCCACCAGTAACACAGTAATATTAACACGTGCTAGCTAGTTATTCAAGTGCCTACGAAAGTTACTGACTTGTAGCAATTCTACGAATTGGGTTTCATATTGACCACAAACCCACACACACTGCGCACCCACCGAGTGTGTCAAATGCCGGTACGCGAACTGTTGTCGTGTAATACGGATCTCCCACGGCAGCTCATATAGCGGCTGGTACACCGGCTCGTGCCCCAGGCCTTGCAGAAGCTTGCACGAGACCAAGCACGGCAGCAGGTGTCGTGTAATACCGGCTTAAGGGGGTAGAATGTATGACCAGAAACAAAAAAATCAAAGCTAGGACTACTTAACGAATTTTTGGAAATTTGTAGGGTTTCAATTATACCCGTATTTTCCCACGTGGGATTGAAATTATTAAATAATTCGGTAATGTTTGATTACGGTTACAGATGTGAAACTAATCATGTAAGAAAAATAAGTTGGATTTCTAAATAACTGTTCAAATGTTCCCTATGCCTTGACTAGCTTGGTTTTTGAATATTGACTCCGAAAATGAAGTTATGGAGGAAAATACGTAAATCCAAGATGGCAAGGCGAGCTCCCAAGCGTGGCGGTCATGCTGCTGAGGTGACGTCAAACAGGTGAGTCGCACCAACGCTGACCAAACTCACCGGGCAGGCAGGGACGTAACTTAATATTTTAAGGTGACACCGTCACGCTGTATTTATTCAAATTAATTTCAAATTAAATATAATTTACAGATAGAAAATAAGTAAAAGTTCAATTGAACGAAAATAAGATATTTTTAAGTTAACATATGTATAAAACTCTGGTGATACAAGACATGTTTGGGACACAACCGAGAACGTCAACCACGAGGGTGGTATTTCAAATGTTTGATTCAAAAAGTGTGAAGAAACCGCAAAGAGACTATATACCCAGTTAACCGTGAAACTGGCAGGTATGATTTAAATAAATGCCGACATACGTGCTTTAGCTGTGAAATTTCATCACACGGTTAAATAGATTAGGGCAGTTAGCGTTTAACTTTATTCCATCTTGCTATCTTTTTTGGGTGAATTCTGCGGTCTTTTGAGCTGGTCTTAAGACAGCTAGCGAGAGCGATTTTAAACGTACCTATGTAGCTTGTTACATTATGTTAATGAGGGCGGCATTTAGCGGTGTATTGTCGGGTTTCGTCGTCACTACAGTGAAGTTAAGTTGGTGCGCTTGGGGAGCTCCGGGAGAGTGTAAAGTTGCGTGCGCACACTCGCAGCAGGATAAGAGGGAAAGTTTGTACCCCTGCTGAATAATTTATTGTTCCAAGCTCGGCACCGTTCCCCTCGTGCAAACCGCGCGACACGCCGGGATGAGCACCGACGTCTGCGAGGCCAGAAGACGAGGGAACGATTCTTAAGTTCCTAATGCATAGCAAGTGGCGGAATACAAAGCGCGAGTTTTCCAACGCCAACTGAATAACTGAAGCTTTTGCGCTTAGACTGGTGGTGGTGTGTTGCGCCTAAAAGTGCGTTTCAAAACTTAACACTTACAGGACTCTGTTCCGAGCTGTTCCTCTTTGAATGGTAATCTCTATACTGGGGCTACTATGGTATTAACGTCACACGAAAAGGTTCCGTTTTCGAAACTCGGGTAAGCCTCGTGTGTGTATGTATNGGGGCTACTATGGTATTAACGTCACACGAAAAGGTTCCGTTTTCGAAACTCGGGTAAGCCTCGTGTGTGTATGTAAGTGTGTGTGTGTATGTATGTATGCGTGTGTATGTATGTGTGTGTGTATGTATGTATATGTGTGTGTATGTATGTGTGTATGTGTGTGTGTATAGATTTTAGCCAATTTTCATTAAGAAATACGGGAATATGAAATCATTNTGTATGTATGTGTGTATGTGTGTGTGTATAGATTTTAGCCAATTTTCATTAAGAAATACGGGAATATGAAATCATTTTACTGTGTGTGTGTGTGTGTGTGTGTGTGTATGCGCGTGCGTGCGTGCGTGCGTACAATGAACTATTTCAACCCTTTCAACCAATACGACTAAACGATACTATCGTGATACAGGATTTCCGACGTAAAAAGCAGCTTAAATTAGCCCGCATACAAACGTATGGGTTTTAAGGAACAGACTTGTTAAGTAACCTGATGTTAGTCGTAATATTTAATCGTACAGTTACACATCCGTAAGAAATATTGCACATGCACTAGTGAATGTAGGGAATGAAATTCCTGTAGAATGTTTTAGAGTCAAATAACACAGCATATTGTAAATAAACCTTCGAATGACAGGAGACTTCATCAGTGTTTTAAGCAAAACACGTACATAAAAAATATGTAGAAGAATTAGTTTCTGGGCCCATATTGGTACATTAAATATTTTTTAACATAAAATAATACAGGAATTATTAAAGCCATTCAGCTTAACTTTATTTTTATTATTTAAAAACTGGTACTCATATGCGCAAATGTATTGACTCTTAGAGTTTAATTGTGTGCATCTTCTCAGCCATTAAAATATTGACACAATGAATAAAAATTATTTTTGTAGAAAATTTCATTCTCTTCATTTATGCCTCACACAATTTCCTATGAAGAGATCCGTATGGTAGCTGTCTGTAAAAAAATATATTAAATAATTTGATTGGCAACCATTTCGCAATTTTAAAACGCATTGCAAAACTAAGAGGTTCGAGGGCATTTTGCTTGTTTTCTGACAGCCTTGATTCAAATGCCAGAATTCAAACTTTATAAACTAGTTCACTTACTCATCCAAAATGTGTATATTTGCTTTGCTTTATACGTTAAATTTNAGAATTCAAACTTTATAAACTAGTTCACTTACTCATCCAAAATGTGTATATTTGCTTTGCTTTATACGTTAAATTTGACAAAGTACGGCTCTCTAGGAAAATAGATGGCGGGGAGTGAAGGAACTGTCTGTGGCCTTCTACGATACCGTAGACCAAACATGATGACGCGAGCTGCAGCTTTCGTTTCGCTGCTGCATACATCTCCGGCCTGAGTCGCCACCTCGATCGCTTTAAACTGTTTGGAAATCGGTATGTTTGTTTATTAACATGGCTTTACTGGGTAATCCCACGGTCATTTTCACGCTTCCGTGCGCTGTATCCGACGTGAAGACATTTTTTTTAACATTCACATCAGCCGAAAATTCCGACCAGGTCGCATCGCACTGTCTGCTTTCAAACATTTGACATACAAAGGCATTATAGTATAGAATTAGGGCCTATTTTATTAGATAGCGGCATTAAAGGANCTTTCAAACATTTGACATACAAAGGCATTATAGTATAGAATTAGGGCCTATTTTATTAGATAGCGGCATTAAAGGAAGCAAGATATTTTGCCTTTCTTGCTGACTTAACGAAGCACTGAAATACAAGACCAACATCATTAATACGGAGATCCACGTTTCTCTTGTTGCTTTTACAAAATTAAAAGAAAAGTTAGTCCTTTGGAAATACCAGCTCACCAAGAAAAGGGATGTGTATTTAAAAAAAAAATTATTGCTTATATGAGTTGCGGTGTTTTAACTGCCAGAATACTTGCCTCGCACCACGACAAACCGGGGTCAAACCCGGATTTCCGTGTTGCCGTTGGCCGGTTTCGGGGTACTCCCAGTACTCCGTTTATTACATTCCGTCGCTCCTCCATCTCTACCTCTCTTTGCCACTATCAGCGCTGAAGACCTTCGTTGTCAAGTGCCGCTTACGTCTCCCTCATGTCACTGTGTTTCACCTACATACAGTATTTCACGTCTGCATTGAATTGATATCGATCATTTAGAGGATTACCTATATTTTTCATCTCCATTCTCAACTGATGTTACTTTCGTGGTCATCGAATATCAGATGAAGTCTTGAAGATGATACTTGGGTACGACGGGAAATACGGGTTTTGTACATGCCTAGCGAAATATTCCCGATAATGTTTCAACTTGCCACCTGAATTATGATTATGTTTGGAAACATGAATCTTTTTGGGGGAATATTTTCTCTTATGAAACTCGCAAATACTCAGCTTCCGATCTGCAGCACATAGGCTCTAGTTCCCTTGTTAGTGTTAATACTTCCAGCCCCAAAACTGAATGTTTGGTGAGAAAACAAAAACAAATAACAAACATGCAAAAGAGGAGATGTATGACGTAAAAAGTATATACAGTATGTAGGAAAAAAATCATTTATTTGCAGTGTATTACATTTAGTTAAAATATAGTTTTCTCCAGCTACCCTATTCATGTAGCTAAGAATGAATACTTTAGATTTACAGATTGCAGCCTGGCAAACATTCTCAACATGTTTGCACCCTGACTTTGCAGTAAATAATTCCAAAGATAATTTCCCACGAAAAAATAATGAAGTCGATTTTATTTCTTAAGCTAAAATTTGTTTGCGTGAATAGGGCAAGTAGATGCATTTTTTTNAAAAAATAATGAAGTCGATTTTATTTCTTAAGCTAAAATTTGTTTGCGTGAATAGGGCAAGTAGATGCATTTTTTTCCTGTTTTTTTTAAACAAGGTGCATCTTGTGCCAAGACAAAAGGAACAGGCAGCCATGTGGTTTACCCCNTTTTTTTCCTGTTTTTTTTAAACAAGGTGCATCTTGTGCCAAGACAAAAGGAACAGGCAGCCATGTGGTTTACCCCATTCAACCGCTTCATAGTCCGCCTGGCTGAGTGAGGTTGCCACTGCTTGCAGCTCTCGCTACTGCTCGCGCCAGACAACGTGGCCCAGCTCTCGCTACTGCTCGCGCCAGACAACGTGGCCCTTGAGCTCCCTCGTCCTTCAGTAATGTGCTGGACACGGACGGGCGCTGCAGCGGACGGAAAATACCAACGTCGCGGTTGTCTATACTCGTAGCTAAAAGCATTTCCCAAGGTTTCCGTCGGATGTTCAGTTCACATTTACACCGATCACGCCAAACGAAGCTATTCAAATGCGAACAGATATTTTGTATTTCAGTTTTGGTGCATGGTTGAAAACTCAGTCTATGCATGTATTAGTTTGTTGTTATTTAAAACGAGGGTTACATGTTAAATGTAAGACAAGGAACAAGAAGCTACAGATATTTTAATTTTATTTTTGGTAATCAGAAAATGTAAATCTATAAGTTGTCTCAGAGATAAGTTTTTGAAGGAAAACCTACACACTTGTTCAGTGCCTTGCGCATAGAGGCGACGCGGCACGTGAAGTGCTTGCCTGAATCGTCCTCAGCGCTCACGCACNGCATACTTGTTCAGTGCCTTGCGCATAGAGGCGACGCGGCACGTGAAGTGCGTGCCTGAATCGTCCTCAGCGCTCACGCACTTCTGGACAAAATATGTCCTGGTAGGCGGAATGCTTAGTAAGAGAGTGAAAAGATTTGGGCGACTTTTAACATCGAGGTCTTGAGAGCCGATGAGGGTGAAGCGAGGTGAGTATAGAGCACCGTCGGGTCGCAAGGGCGGGGGAAACGGGAGATCAGCGGAGAAGACTCCGCGACCAACGGCATCGTCCGGCACGATTCCCACATGTGAAAATCCGAGAGAGACCTCTCCGGTAATCTACATTAAAATTTCAATTATGAATTAATTTATTTTGATAAAGATTAAGTTTTTTTATGGTTAGAAAAGACAGTGAATTTTACGTTTGTTTTTACTGCGTAATTTAAATTGTAAATACGCTTATTACTACTTATCTATTAAAGATAGATATATGCTACCGCTGACTTTTTTTGTAGATCATTTAATTTTACACAATTCTTTCGTACATTGTTTTGTTGTATCTCTAAAGGATTAGGCAGCGTATTCAATGAGTGTGCGCTGGCAGAAAACTTTTTTTTCCCGACTTGATTCACTAATACCATTAATGCTCAGCTCCTATAAAAGCTAGAGCAATTTTTAATACACACAAACCTTCCTCGATAAATGCAGATCATAACAGTAAAAACCGCATCCAAATCCGTTCAGTGGTTCTCGAGATTAGCGCAGTCATACAGACAGACGCGCTCCAGGGACTTCCTTTTATACAATGTAGTGATGTGATGGCGGAAGGGTTACAAATCCGAAGTTGGCAGAAGTGGCGAGTGGCGACATGACATGGCGTATTTCTGTAGCTAAAAGAAACGTTTATTTTTCATGCTACGAAAAAATACTTCAAATTACCAAGTCAAGTTTGTACACGTAGTGTTTTTTAAACCTACCTAGGCAAGTTACGATGTCGAGATAAATCAGTTTTTTTTCCATGGCAGTAATAAATATACTGCAACCTGTGTCGTTAACCGCTGAGAGTGCAAGGGTGTGGCTGCTTCGTGGTCGTTACGCTGACCCGGTGTGTGTGTGCGCACGTGCGTGTGTGTGAGAAATTGCAAATATAGGACGTGCGAAATTTTTAAGTTTGAACTGTGAACTGTTTTTATGACGAAGTTTACACGTCTGTTTGTTTATCACAACGTAACTTCGCCCTAGGCGTTTGAAACACAATTGTGTAACGCGCATACGTTTTTGTGATCTGAATGTTTGCCGCAATCCCAACAAATTACCAAACCCAGCCAGAAATTATAAATATAAAATTAAATAAACCAAGTAAAAACTACGCACCTATGCAAATAAATATGAGCGGAAAAAAACATTTTTCGGCAGGTCTATTTGTGTGCATGTTCACCACTATCTTTTAAGTTTGTCGCTGCTACGTACAAAAAAATTAGCGTAGCGAGTTGCGCCTTTGAATTCACTTTTTTTTTCGTTGGTCTGGTTGCTCCTTCGTTTTAATATTTATTCCAACTGAGGCCGTCCTTTTAACGAAAAAAAAACACCAATAAAAAGAGGTTAAATACTACAGTTCTTTCCCCATAGTTGCAACAGGATTAAACACAGTCGCGGCAAAATATTAACGTGTATTATATGCAATGNATCTTTTAAGTTTGTCGCTGCTACGTACAAAAAAATTAGCGTAGCGAGTTGCGCCTTTGAATTCACTTTTTTTTTTCGTTGGTCTGGTTGCTCCTTCGTTTTAATATTTATTCCAACTGAGGCCGTCCTTTTAACGAAAAAACACACCAATAAAAAGAGGTTAAATCCTACAGTTCTTTCCCCATAGTTGCAACAGGATTAAACACAGTCGCGGCAAAATATTAACGTGTATTATATGCAATGTGCTATATAGTGTATAGCAAATAGGTTACCAATGTAAAATAGTAACCGTAAGAACTATCGTCAAAACAGACATTGTTAAAAAGTCATAAAGCTGACCTGAATAGGGTTATAGGCCTTAATTGTGAATATTCGTATGGTATAGTTTTTTTAATGTGACAGAATTCTTTGAACAGCTGTAAACGATACACAATGCATTTGACAGTTAAAACGTAGAAGTCACATGCAAGTGTTTATGTTTACGCGCGGCGGAAGGATGCGTAATTGGTAACCAAAAGTAGAAATCTAGCAGGGCTTCAGAAAAATGTGAAGTAACCGTTAATGGAACAACTTATATTTTAAGTTTGTGCTCGAACGGAAATGACGCCACCTTGTGAACTACATTCCGGAAAGTGGGATTTTCGGTCAAATCAGTTAAATTTTAGTCTTTGCATTTATTATATAGTCACACAGCATATTTAATTTCAGTTCTGAACATTGGGGTAATATTGTATCATTTCAATCCAAATTATATTACTTTACGAATTTCAGTACTGTAGAATGCCTTTCGCATATTCTAGTTCAATTACGTGTCTGGATATAACTTCGGTTCCGATTGCTACTAGAGTCCAAAGGGATCTGAACTGAAATATTTTTCTGAATTCATTTCCACACGAACGGGGTTTTTTTCCCCCTTTTTCAGTTCAGCAAACTTCGGAATGAAATTTAATTTCGGATACATAATTTTCATATCCAGTTCAATTTCGTTGTAGGTCCGTGCCTTCTGGTTTCTTGGGCCAAGCTGTTCGTTGGCATTGCAGTCAAAACCTCAAATTAGTCTGGGAAGTAGTAAATATTGATCAAAGTTGTTCATGGTCAATTGAGCACATTTTAAAGTCCTGCTTATCATCTAATTATATTTTTCAATTTTGTAACCTTTTGCCATTCAGTATTTAAAATTAACATTTGTATGGAACTTATAACTTTATTCATGTGCTATCCAGGTATAATCGCGTAGCTGTTGGGAATGTAAAAGTGTTAATAATATCCAAATCCTTAATCTCATATGTATAAAACTAGAAACACGGGCTTTAGTGGTCACAAAAAAAAAAATTACACATTCAATAAAAGATCAAGTGTTTAAGTATAGACTGTTCACACTAAAGTGATCACTTTTTGAGGCCCTAGTTACTTTTTCCCTATCAGCCAGTTTTCATTTCTACAACAATTTTTNCCTATCAGCCAGTTTTCATTTCTACAACAATTTTTAAAATTAATACTGCCATGAAAGTAATAAACACAGTGTATATATTTCACCGGACTCAAAATGTAACGCCTAAGGCTACAATAAAATATATTTATTGACTGTTATTCGAAATGATAGAGTTTCGAATAGTGCTCACTTTNTAACGCCTAAGGCTACAATAAAATATATTTATTGACTGTTATTCGAAATGATAGAGTTTCGAATAGTGCTCACTTTACCGTGAATAGCCTGTACCAGTGTGTACTGTATGGTACGCAGTCATGGGCAGTAATTTTTTTTTCTTCAAATGTTTGTTTCAAAAGTGCTTACTTTACCGCAAGCAACCACAAAGCCTGGTTCACAATTTAAATCATAACAGTAACCATAGTACATAGGTCGTGTTAACAAGAATTGACTGCCATGTTTTCGAACCTATCGATTCACAACTCCGCATAACAAGTCGTGTGCATGAGTGTTTGACACATTTTTATATTTCATTTCTTATGCAGGCACATGGAGAAATGGCCTATCGGAGCAGAGTAAAACAATTCTCAAAGAAGTTGTTTATTTAAAATGGAAGAACAGTTTAGCCGCAGAAACGAAGACATGTCTCAATATACAAAGTTCACCAGAATTCATGTGCCAAACTCCGGGAGGTGATCCCTTATGAGAAGTAAGGTGGGGTATATTAGAGAGTATTGCGACATTGAAGATCAAAGTTCGAAGTGCAAGTGCGTGGAACGGGTGGTACCGTGTTTGCGTACCCCCGCAGGCACGCCGCAACATCGACATTTTGATTGGCGTTTTCTCCAAAACAGTTAACCGGAGCAAGTTCGGACAAGAGGACCAAAGTTACCCGCGAAAATAGGGTAACTACCTCTACTTAAGCAATGAAGGGGGACGATTTGACCAACCAAATTTTAACAGGTTTGCAATCTCCGTTTCATGAAACACGATTCCGATTTTTGTCGCTCCATCTCCAGTTCTTCCTCATATTTTTACATTCATGCATTTCAAACTTTTATTTTCAATGCAGCATACCGCCCTTAATGTTCATCACGCGATAGTGTTTGTAAATGTACGCCCCNTTTCAAACTTTTATTTTCAATGCAGCATACCGCCCTTAATGTTCATCACGCGATAGTGTTTGTAAATGTACGCCCCACCTTATTTTCCATAAGGAATCACCTCCCGGAGTTTGGCACAAGAATGCTCGTCAACGCTGTATAAATTCAGNCCCCACCTTATTTTCCATAAGGAATCACCTCCCGGAGTTTGGCACAAGAATGCTCGTCAACGCTGTATAAATTCAGAGGGAAGAACAGCTGACATTTTACTAGCGGAAATTTTAAAAGTTACTCGCAACTTTACGATCACAAAAAACAAAGATTTTAAAGAACGGGAAAAATTTTTAAATCATTCTCAATTTTCAATACAATATCATAATCGGATACGAAAATCCATTATTTAAAAAAACATTGCAACTGATGCCAGACTGACACAAAATTTCTTGGTCTAAAAATAATACAAAGTATTCTATTGTGAATCAATTTCACACAATAATTGTGAGTGAGTGAGGGCATTTAGGCGGGTCTTTAACAGCAAGGTATTGACAGTCGATGAGGGTGATTGAGGTGAGTACGGAGCAGCGCCGGGANTCATAATCGGATACGAAAATCCATTATTTAAAAAAACATTGCAACTGATGCCAGACTGACACAAAATTTCTTGGTTTAAAAATAATACAAAGTATTCTATTGTGAATCAATTTCACACAATAATTGTGAGTGAGTGAGGGGATTTAGGCGGGTCTTTAACAGCAAGGTATTGACAGTCGATGAGGGTGATTGAGGTGAGTACGGAGCAGCGCCGGGANATTTAGGCGGGTCTTTAACAGCAAGGTATTGACAGTCGATGAGGGTGATTGAGGTGAGTACGGAGCAGCGCCGGGATGAAAGGGCGAGGGAAACGGAAGATCCCGGAGAAAACCCTTCGTCCGGCACGATTCCCACATGCGATAATCCGGGGGGCGACCCGGCCGGGGATTGGAACCCGGTTCGCCTTGGTGGGGGGCGAGCAGGCACCGCGCTACAGTGTCCTGCGGTCTGCGTACCAACCTTGCGAGCGGCGAGAGTGCGCGGGTAGAGCAGCGGCGACGGCGGCAGCGGCACTGGAAGCCGCAGAGAGCGGCACTGCTGCGCGCCCCAGTCGACCGCCTGGCAGGTGTAGGTNGTGACGGTCCGCGCCGTCCGGCGGCAGCTGCTCCACCGCGATGCTCCTGCGACACACGACACGTCCTTAAGGCCCCCGCCCGCCCGCCTCCTGCTGCACGGTGTTTGGAACACTACAGTTCCTTCCAACAACATTTAAACAAATCAAGACCCTTCAACAACAAGAACCCCAAATTCAACAATAAAATTAAGAACTAAGAAATAAATAAAAGTTACCTCACCAACTAAGTAATTATAAGCACTTTAGAACTAGTAGAATCAAGCCTTCCATTAAATTTAAAAGTAAATTCAATTAAAAACTGGCAATACAACAAAGAACACATGTTACTAATTTTAAGGCCAGTATGCATTAAGCTTG
>NQII01000943.1:362309-451636 GCA_002778355.1 Clitarchus hookeri
AAAAAAAAAAAAAAAAAAAAAAAAAAAACCAGTGTGCTGATCTACGAAAAGAACGCGCACTTCGGACGATGGCTGCCGAGTGCTTTCAAGACGTCACGCACGTTCAAACACCATTCCAGGGTACTCCCAAAATCGCTAAAAACTACTTTCGAAATGTACGCGTCGGATACATACTTAATACTCGAGTGCCCTGCATTGAACCTTCATACAGACTTTCCATCAATAACAGTGAAAGTGCGACGAGAACACTGCACGTCAACCGAGAGCCTTGCGCGTAGCGGCCATGGTGCACTTAATGCGCGTGGCAGTGTCGCCCTCATCTCTCCCGCGCTTCTCGGCCTCCAGCGCCGGGAAAAAAGCTCCAGGTAGACGGGTGCCTTAAGACTCGGACCCCTCCCTGCTCGTTCCCTCACTTATGTTCTCTANGGGAAAAAAGCTCCAGGTAGACGGGTGCCTTAAGACTCGGACCCCTCCCTGCTCGTTCCCTCACTTATGTTCTCTACTTCCTCCACGTGTTCAGTGACGTCACTACGCCGTGGAACGGGCAGTTTTGGGCGGCACTTAAAGGCTCTGGTCACGGAAATTTTTTAAAAAATAAATACGTGTGTATATATATATATACGCACACACATACACACTTGTACGAAATGCTACTCAAGCCATTATTACAAGTATTACACAGAAATAATTCTGAACTCTTTCACGGCGTCATTTACGTGCTCTTCTTGACACAGGTGCACAGGGGATGTTTTTTTTTCTCAAGTGGTAATTCATCTTCTTTCCACGAAAAAAACCATGTGAAGATCTCTAATATCCACCTTCTCAATTCCTCGCCAAATGCGTTAGTATAAGCTTCGCGGAAAACAAGGAAATTACTATTAGGGCCCAGCTGCAATGGTCTTGAGGCTAACTGCTGATGACCCTGCTCATAACCGTGCTACAACTAATGCTGATCCTCTGCTGACGAGCGTAGTTCCATCGACGTGCTGTAGGTGGCAGGGCAATCACTTTATTTACGTTCCTCTGTTGAAAACATTTCATTGTTCCTATAACATTTATAAGTTATATAATTTTAAATAGGATCTGAAGCGCGCGGCATCTACTAACAAAACCAGACTTTANCCTATAACATTTATAAGTTATATAATTTTAAATAGGATCTGAAGCGCGCGGCATCTACTAACAAAACCAGACTTTCCTCGTTATACAGCTGAAAGAATGCCTATACAATTTACCGTTTACTTAATTACTAACGCCATTTTTATTTATCATGTAAACAAGATACTTATTTCCCCCGCCCTTTATTTGCGCCTGCACACATCAACTTCGCATTTTATTGGCTCGATCATTGATAGGTATTTATTGATGGCGAATCGCGTACACCCTGCCGATTAGCCTCCTACTCCGAGTTAGAATTTGGTGAAATTGGTCAGCAATGCAATGCCCTGCACGTCGGCATTGACGTCNTTAGCCTCCTACTCCGAGTTAGAATTTGGTGAAATTGGTCAGCAATGCAATGCCCTGCACGTCGGCATTGACGTCAGAGGTTACGTGCGCCAGTCGCATTTCAGAAACGCGTTGGTACTGCACTGCACTACGCACCGTCAGCCCATTGGAGCAGGGCCCTTACTATTATTTTCTTGTCCAGCCTATTTCCTGAGAAAATTCGTATGGATGTGCAAACGATTACCGGCTCATTTCTTGATCACTTTACGCTGTCAAGATCTTNTTTCCTGAGAAAATTCGTATGGATGTGCAAACGATTACCGGCTCATTTCTTGATCACTTTACGCTGTCAAGATCTTTTTGAATTACGTCAAATGCTAAAATGTGGGTGAGTGTGTTAAGAGATTTGGGCAGCTCTTAACGGCAAGGTCTTGGCAGCCGATGAGTGGGACTTAGGTATGGAGCAGCGCCCGGAATGAAATGGCAAGGGGAATCGGGAGAACCCCGAGAAAACCCGCCAACCAGCGGCATCGTATAGCAATTGGCAATGCGGCCTGAAACCAGTATTAGGGTTTGTCTTTAGTATCCGCGTACAATCTTCTTCTGTTTTCGTGAACTGGTTCGAAAATCCCAAATATTTTTATTATCTCATTTTTGTAAATGCGGAGAATTTAAAATCACGTTCACTATTAGGTACTTTTCTGCGCCTTTTATTTATATTCGATCCTCTTCCAAACTGTGGTCCCACGTTGATGCAATCAATACGTAGGCTGTAAATACCAGACGAAAATAATCTTTTACAACGCTGCCAGTATTCACTTAAAAAAGATTTGCAAAACACACAGGTGTCTATTTAAAAATATCAAGCATGCTTTTTTTATCGGAGCGCAAAATTTTCGTTATGGAAGCTACTTATACAAATTCTATCTGCGTATCGGTGGAAATGCCACTGGACCGCAATCACGCGTGTATGAAGAATTCAGCTGCCTCCGCAATATTTCTTGGTTCTTGTAGACGCCAGGAATTGATTTCTATTCTTTACTAATGTCTTCAATAAACACAAGTGCATAAATCACAAATAGATCTTGTCATCATAATTGACTCCTTTTTGAGTCAAATATGTTGTAGAATACTACTGTGACAACATTGGTAAAACTAGTCACTTATTGATACAATAGTACATTGAAACATTTATTATTGTAAACATATAATACAGCATCGAATAAAGAAGCAACGACATTAAATGGAATGGGACATGCTTCTGAATTTATTTGCTACGCTATGGTCCCAAAGGTTTAACTGGTAACACGTCCATCATTTTTCATTCACTGACGAGGAATAATTCCTTCTTTCCTTTGTTCATGTTAGGCTCTATAGAATATGATGTAGCTCCCATGTGCATTAAAATGTGTTATTTATTACTGACTTCATTGTTTACTGACGCAGAAAGGAAGAATGTATTGTATATTTGTCAGCTATAGTGAGCAAATGGATAGTCTCCGAACAAAAAAAAACATCTAGTACAAAGCCAGCTTTTGACATGTGCCTACTTCCTTATAACATGCTAAGGCACTAATGTACGTTGCCTACAATCTCTATATAGACCGAAAAGTAATAATACACCTCCAGATTTTTTATTTGTAACCACTTTAAGATTTTCTTCGTCGTCGGAATATTTTCTGACANAAGTAATAATACACCTCCAGATTTTTTATTTGTAACCACTTTAAGATTTTCTTCGTCGTCGGAATATTTTCTGACACATTAGTTTTACTTCGCATGACAGTTAGCATATTAGGTATGTATAAAATTTATATGAAAATACTGTATCATTTGATTTGAAAGTCATTCATTCTTTCTTGTTTAATGTTAATGAAACCTTCTCATCTNAAGTAATAATACACCTCCAGATTTTTTATTTGTAACCACTTTAAGATTTTCTTCGTCGTCGGAATATTTTCTGACCCATTAGTTTTACTTCGCATGACAGTTAGCATATTAGGTATGTATAAAATTGATATGAAAATACTGTATCATTTGATTTGAAAGTCATTCATTCTTTCTTGTTTAATGTTAATGAAACCTTCTCATCTGTGTGTGGCAGTTGAGATACACTGCTGGCCATTAAAATTGCAACACCAATAAGGACGCACATGAAAGACCCTACATTGGTGGAATGCATATAACAGAGCATGGCAATGACGTGATTAGTTTAAAGATGTTCAAGACAGTTAGAAGTCACCTGTATCCTCCACTTCAAGGCAGTTAGAAGTCACCTGTATCCTCCACTTCAAGGCAGTTAGAAGTCACCTGTATCTTCCACTTCAATGCAGTTAGAAGTCACCCGTATCCTCCACTTCAAGAACTTCAGTGGTTCTGCATTCCCAGTTAGCACAGTATAGTCAGTCCAAATTACACAAGACACTCTTATTTCACTGTTGTCCTTTATTTGCTAGATGGCAGTACGGTCCCACGCTACATGACACATGCACAAAACACCACGCTATTTCGAGTTGTTAAACAAAACTTAAGCTTTCGTTCACGAAAATTATTGTTTATGCGATGTCGATTCACGGTAACAGCGTGATAGGAAATAGCGAAACAAATAAATTATATCCGTGAGAGTTCTGTTTCCAAGGGCTGGTCTATTATTTCCCCAATGTTTCCCGAGATAGAGGCGTGCAGATTCTTCGAGGAGCTACGTAGCAATGAACGGCTGCATTTGACAAACACAATGAGAACTCAGAAAAATATCTTGGTATGCTATTTGTTTTGCTTGAAATGAGTATTTGTTTACTTACAAATTTCAAACAAACATACAACACAATTATCAGCAGTGTGCCGAAGTTGAGCCATTCCCACAACAAATGACACTGACCTAGGTCATCATGTAGGCCTGCGCCTAGGTGCAGTGCCAGACCAATGTCAAGTGGTGACCGCGACAATGATTCATTGTGTTCTGTTTGTGGACATAATTATGCATACTATGTAAAAAATAACGCAGGTGCTAAGTGGCTTCAATGCTGTTTTTTTTGTCTTCAATGGTATCACTATGATTGTGAGGATATCGATGATAAATTTGATGACGATGTCTACACGTGTTCTCAGTGTGAAGATGAATAAGCCTAGAATATTAACTTGAAGAAAGCCTACTTTTGACTATAATAAGTGAATAAGCAACATGCAATTTGTGTAAAGATTTCTTTTGTGTATTATAAATAAACAACCAATGACGAAATCATAAAAGTAGTGTTAAATGTACTTGTTGTTTTTGATTTGTTAGAGTATCACGGAATTACGGCACAGTATCGCGGAATTAGGACACCGCTATCGCAGAATAAAGGCACCTGTCAGATGTAGGACATTATGTTACCATTAATAAATACACATATATATATACTATATTCCATTGTACGTACTTTTATAAAAGGTAGAAAATATATTTAACTCGTTAGCCATAGAATAGGCTTTACATAAAAAAAATGTAACATGCACATAGTCTTATAGAAATTGCACTGAATTACTTCCAAAATTAATTATCACGGAACAAGGCGACTTACCCGCCCTCTCACATAATCCAAAATAATGAAGTTGCTACGACAGACACGTATTAACATGGTATCTTTATTCACACGAAATGATAAGTTATTGCTATACCATCCGGAAAAAAACAGGATTACTACTACAGTAACTAGTTCCTACTCTTTGTATTCACACTAAATGAAAGCATCCACGTCGAAATAACGTCTTAATAGCAATTGTAGGCTATTCGCTGTAAACTGAACACTTTTTAAAGCCGTGCTTAAGATATACTTGTATGCACATTGCGTAGTATTCCATCACATTAAAATTATCATTGCCTTGCGTCTGATCACTTTATTCGTATTTTGGCCAAGGGAAAGTGTGAGATTATTAGAAAAGCAAATATTTTACATATTTACTTATTCTTCCATTTGCATGCACAAGTAAAAACAGAAGTAAATAAAATCAATTTGAGTGTTCACAAATGTTCACTTGACACTTTCAATTTAACGTTAAGACACGGAACTACTTTCCCTCCGCCATTGCCAACTTCACTGGGCGCATGAACAGTCGATCAACGTTTTTCAAAGGTTGATTTCGAAAGTGCTCACTTTACCGCGAACCGTCTCTACAGATTTCTCATGACTCGTGCCAGTGCGTCAAACCTCATGGCCGTGCTGGCGTTGACGGGGTCGCCGTCCTTGAACCAGCGGAAACTGATGGCGGAGGAGCCGTACGCGGCACATCCGAGCACGAACGGTTCTCCAGGCCGGACCGAGCCGCTCTCCGGAGTCGCCGACACACTCTGCAACACGCACGCGCCTACAGCTCTCACACACCTCGCTCACCGCCACTCTTAAATAGGGTAGTATCCACTCCGTCTTCCAATTTTCTTACAAATCTTCGTAATGAAAATGTATGACCAGAAATAAAAAAAATCAAAGCTAGACATGACATAGAGGACTACTTAACGATTTTTTTTTTTAAATTTGTAAGGTTTAAATTATACCTGTATTTTCCCATGTGGGATTGGAATTATTAAATAATTAGGTAATGCTTGATNCAGTTAGAAGTCACCTGTATCCTCCACTTCAAGGCAGTTAGAAGTCACCTGTATCTTCCCCTTCAATGCAGTTAGAAGTCACCCGTATCCTCCACTTCAAGAACTTCAGTGGTTCTGCATTCCCAGTTAGCANTCCCCTTCAATGCAGTTAGAAGTCACCCGTATCCTCCACTTCAAGAACTTCAGTGGTTCTGCATTCCCAGTTAGCACAGTATAGTCAGTCCAAATTACACAAGACACTCTTATTTCACTGTTGTCCTTTATTTGCTAGATGGCAGTACGGTCCCACGCTACATGACACATGCACAAAACACCACGCTATTTCGAGTTGTTAAACAAAACTTAAGCTTTCGTTCACGAAAATTATTTNCATGACACATGCACAAAACACCACGCTATTTCGAGTTGTTAAACAAAACTTAAGCTTTCGTTCACGAAAATTATTTTTTATGCGATGTCGATTCACGGTAACAGCGTGATAGTAAATAGCGAAACAAATAAATAATATTCGTGAGAGTTCTGTTTCCAAGGGCTGGTCTATTATTTTCCCAATGTTTCCCGAGATAGAGGCGTGCAGATTCTTCGAGGAGCTACGTAGCAATGAACGGCTGCATTTGACAAACACAATGATAACTCAGAAAAATATCTTGGTATGCTATTTGTTTTGCTTGCAATGAGTATTTGTTTACTTACAAATTTCAAACAAACATACAACACAGTTATGAGCAGTGTGCCGAAGTTGAGCCATTCCCACAACAAATGACACTGACCTTGGTCATCATGTAGGCCTACGCCTAGGTGCAGTGCCAGACCAATGTCAAGTGGTGACAGCGACAACGATTCATTGTGTTCTGTTTGTGGACATAATTATGCATACTATGTAAAAAATAACGCAGGTGCTAAGTGGCTTCAATGCTGTTTTTTTTGTCTTCAATGGTATCACTATGATTGTGAGGATATCGATGATAAATTTGATGACGATGTCTACACGTGTTCTCAGTGTGAAGATGAATAAGCCTAGAATATTAACTTGAAGAAAGCCTACTTTTGACTATAATAAGTGAATAAGCAACATGCAATTTGTGTGAAGATTACTTTTGTGTATTATAAATAAACAACCAATGACGAAATCATAACAGTGGTGTTAAATGTACTTGTTGTTTTTGATTTGTTAGAGTATCACGGAATTACGGTACAGTATCGCGGAATTAGGATACCACTATAGCAGAATAAAGGCACCTGTCAGATTTAGGACATTATGTAACCATTAATAAAAAAATATATACTATATTCCACTGTACGTACTTTTAGAAATGGTAGAAAAAATCTTTAACTCGTTAGCCATAGAATAGGCTTAACATAAAAAAATGTAACATGCACATAGTCTTATAGAAATTGCACTGAATTACTTCCAAAATTAATTATCACGGAACAAGGCGACTTACCCGCCCTCTCACATAATCCAAAATAATGAAGTTGCTACGACAGACACGTATTAACATGGTATCTTTATTCACACAAAATGATAAGTTATTGCTATACCATCCGGAAAAAAACAGGATTACTACTACAGGAACTAGTTCCTACTCTTTGTATTCACACTAAATGAAAGCATCCACGTCGAAATAACGTCTTAATAGCAATTGTAGGCTATTCGCTGTAAACTGAACACTTTTTAAAGCCCTGCTTAAGATATACTTGTATGCACATTGCGTAGTATTCCATCACATTAAAATTATCATTGCCTTGCGTCTGATCACTTTATTCGTATTTTGGCCAAGGGAAAGTGTGAGATTATTAGAAAAGCAAATATTTTACATATTTACTTATTCTTCCATTTGCATGCACAAGTAAAAACAGACAGTAAATAAAATCAATTTGAGTGTTCACAAATGTTCACTTGACACTTTCAATTTAACGTTAAGACACGGAACTACTTTCCCTCCGCCATTGCCAACTTCACTGGGCGCATGAACAGTCGATCAACGTTTTTCAAAGGTTGATTTCGAAAGTGCTCACTTTACCGCGAACCGTCTCTACAGATTTCTCATGACTCGTGCCAGTGCGTCAAACCTCATGGCCGTGCTGGCGTTGACGGGGTCGCCGTCCTTGAACCAGCGGAAACTGATGGCGGAGGAGCCGTACGCGGCACATCCGAGCACGAACGGTTCTCCAGGCCGGACCGAGCCGCTCTCCGGAGTCGCCGACACACTCTGCAACACGCACGCGCCTACAGCTCTAACCCAACTCGCTCACCACCACTCTTAAAGGAGGTAGTATCCACTCCACCTTCGAATTTTCTTACAAATCTTCGTAATGAAAATGTATGACCAGAAATAAAAAAAATCAAAGCTATACATGACATAGAGGACTACTTAACGATTTTTTTTTTAATTTGTAAGGTTTAAATTATACCTGTATTTTCCCATGTGGGATTGGAATTATTAAATAATTAGGTAATGCTTGATTACAGTTACACATGTAAAACTTATCATGTAAGAAAAATAAGTGGGATTTCGAAATAACTGTTAAAATGTTCCCTGTGCCTTGACACGCTTGGTTTATAAATATTGACTCCAAAAATTAAGTTATAGAGGAAAATGCGTAAATCCAAGAAGGCAAGGATACTTCCCCCTTAAGAGGGATTCATTCCTGCCATCTTGGATTTATAGTTTTTTTCCTCCGGAACATGGCAGTAGAGAACTGGTTTTGCGGGTCGACAGGGTATAGGGTACAACTTAGCACACTTCACGAAGTCCTTATGGACATGGTTTCTCCTCGTGTTATCGTCGCTGTAGTTGTTCGCATATAAAATAATCACTTTTTTTTTCTGGGGCCGCGATGGTTAGACTGCTCGCCTCTCACCTAGGAGAACCGAGTTCGATTCCCGGCGGGGTCGCGAGTGGGAATAGCGTCGGATGATGCCGCTGGTTGGCGGGTTTTCNGGAGAACCGAGTTCGATTCCCGGCGGGGTCGCGAGTGGGAATAGCGTCGGATGATGCCGCTGGTTGGCGGGTTTTTCTCGGGGATATCCCGTTTCCCCCAACCCTTTAATTCCAGCGCTGCTCCATACTCATCTCACCTCACCCTCATCGGCTCTCAAGACCTCGATGTTAAGAGCCACCCTAATCTCTCCACTCACCCACTCCGCCTTATTCTTAACTGTTACTTGTTGGAAACTGATGAAGGTGGTGAAGCTGTAAGAAGTTCAGAAAGTTTGGAAAACTTATCTGTGCTGTCGTGCCAACATTTTTGATAGAACATCTGGGACAGAAGGCATAGCGAAAAAAACTGCCAAATCCAAAACGTAATGGATTTTTTTCTAGCTTATTTATATTATATATATATATTCCGGGAGTACCCATACATCTGTCTAGCTATTGACCTTACACAGCAGTACAGACATAGCGACTGAACTACGAACTGGCATTTATGTCACAATGTTGATTTGACCAAATTTCGACTGAATTATACTGTGACGTAATTATAACTTCGTAGTTCCATTGTCTTGTGTGCACTTCAGTGTAAGGTTAACAGCAGTTGGGTATATGGGTACTTTCGAAATTTAGTTTTTTTTTTTAAATACAAGTAAGCTAGAAAAAACATGAATCCAATATGACGGGAGAAGGTTTCCCGTTAGAGGAATCCCTAGTGAACAATTTTAAATGTATTGAAGGTTATGTCAAGCAATGAGGAAGAATTACCCTCCCCTCCCTAACAATGCCACATACGTTCCCGGGTATCTGAGTTTCTCGCTAATTAGAGATCTGTAACAGTAGCATATTATTAAAGCGATGTATGCCAATGGATTAAACTACAGATGCTACTTTGTACTTTTCTCCGTTCACTGAAAAAAAAAACTGCGTCTGAAAGCCCTAAAAACACTATTGTTTTTAATATTTTCACAATTTTTTTCTCTTTGAATATAAGTCTATTTAATAGGATAAAAGTAAGAAGTGGCGACTGTAGATAATTGTTTTCATTTTTCCTGGGAAATGGTACTCCGAGAACATTTATTTTCTTAGATACACGTATGCACGCTAACAATCATTTTACAGACAATATTTTACTGCACAAAGCAGCAAATGATTCACTTTCAGGAAAAACGCGTCTCTCTCCCTCAGGAAAAACGCGTCTCTCGCCTTCAGGAAAAGTGCTGCTTCTTCAGGGAAATCGTAACGCACTTTCAAAAAAAGTGATTCAGCTTCAGAAAAAGTGTCTAAAAATATCTCGCATTCAGCAAGTGTTTCACTTCGGTAACTCACCTTCAGGAAAAGTGTCTGCTCCTGTTTGAGTGCGATGTGCGTGGGCAGGAGTGTGAAGTTCCCCAATTTCCCCCTCTCCACTAGTCGGTTCAACAAGTCGCGGACTCGACTGCCGTCTCGCTTCGCGGCGAAGAAGTGGAACTTGATTTCAGCCAGAGAACTGAAATCACACATAGCGCACACATTTTCACACACATGTCGAGTGTGCGATGTGTGCCACCCTGAATTACATGCTCAACCAATGTCAGCATCATTTTGGGAGGATTTCACTGGCAAATTAAATCAATAAAATCATTATTGTTCAGAGATGCATGGGTACACTATGTTATAAAGTTATTTATTCCAAAAATAATATTATTCCGGGGAAAAAATTAATTTTCATAGTACATTAAACCGGTAATGTCACTGTGTTTGTGTGTCCGATCATACAAAAGGTTAAGCATCTAACACGTCACTCAACGGAACGCCTTCCAGTTATTTAAATTCAAAATACATTAATTTAATCATAAGTATTCACGCATGTGTGTATACAGGTTACATACACACATACTAAAGCGAACACAGGAAATAAATGTGCATAGTGATAAAATTCTGAAATACTCACGTGACTTCCAAGACTTTCAGTTCTGTTATGTTAGTGAGACTTGATCGTAGGTATCTCAGAATCTGTAAAAGAAAAACCCTTGATTTACATTTTATANAGAGATGCATGGGTACACTATGTTATAAAGTTATTTATTCCAAAAATAATATTATTCCGGGGAAAAAATTAATTTCCATAGTACATTAAACCGGTAATGTCACTGTGTTTGTGTGTCCGATCATACAAAAGGTTAAGCATCTAACACGTCACTCAACGGAACGCCTTCCAGTTATTTAAATTCAAAATACATTAATTTAATCCTAAGTATTCACGCATGTGTGTATACAGGTTACATACACACATACTAAAGCGAACACAGGAAATAAATGTGCATAGTGATAAAATTCTGAAATACTCACGTGACTTCCAAGACTTTCAATTCTGTTATGTTAGTGAGACTTGATCGTAGGTATCTCAGAATCTGTAAAAGAAAAACCCTTGATTTACATTTTATACATAATTTAACTAGGCCTACATACGTATATATATAAGCAAACAATAATGATTAGGAATATACATGCGTGCATATATGTACTGTATGTATATGAAGAGTGTTGTCTACCTCGAAGTTTACACATGCTCCCAAGGACGACCAGCGCATGAGCATTAGAGATACGAGGTGTGATCAAGAAGTATCGGGACTGGTGTCTTATTCTTGGAAAGTATACACGCAGAGCAAAGCCACTTGGCCCAGGTTGACCTTGGACCCTACCACGCATGCACCGTAAGTGACAACGTCCTAGTTCAATTCGCACGTTCACAGTAGTGCTTCGAACGAATGCGTGTGGTGGGTGGTCGTCGCATTCACCTCGGCAGAGGCGAAAAACAAGGACTTCTACCATGAAGTGTTGCGGCGATTGAGGGGTGACGCTTGTGTCGGGGAAGGCCGGAATTTCGTGCATTCAGTGAGCGGCAACTCCACGTGGACAACGCACATGCCCATTCAGAAGCAGTTTTCGGTCAAGCACAACATTCCCCAGGTCCAGCGGCTACCATATTCCCCAGATATCGCACCCTGCAACTTTTTGCTCTTCCAAAAAACAGAATCCTACTTCAAAGGAAGATTTCAAGACGTCGAGAAATCCAACGGAATTCGACGAGGCAGCTGTTTCATGTCACAGAAAAGGAATCAAAATCATGCTTCCAGCGATTTGAAACGACGCTGGATGAGGTGCGTGGCATCGTAAGGAGACCGATTTGAAGGAGATTAAATGCGAAATCTGTGAATGTTGTACTTCTATTCTACTGGCCCCAGTCCTGATACTTTGTTTTTATCACACCTCGCACATTATAGCCTCTACGTCCAAAGCACTGACCTAGCGTACAGACCTCCAGTCCGAAACACTCGCCTCTACGAGACGTTCGAAGATGGCCTTATAATTTCATGGCGTAGTATTACAGATAAACGTGTGTTGAACGTCCCAATACTACTTTGTATATTGTGTACCCGAGCTCCCGTGGCTAAAAGAGATTGCAGAAAGGCTCACTTCCTGGTATTTTTTTTTAATGCACACAACGAAAGAAAATGGGAAACGAAAACTATTTTTCGGACATGGTGAGTTCCTTAGTTTATATTCGAAGGTGGATGTTGCTCAGACACTTCGAACAGTTTTTGGAATAACGTATGGTGGCGTAATTTATTTGCATTCGACGACGGGAGTAGTGTGTTTGGTGCACTTGGCTGGACTAGAATTGGTTTATCCCAAGTGGTCTTATACTCGTTGCTAGAATAGCCGGCACAGTTCCTAAATTAGAACTCTCATGTTTCTCACCACTTAAATGAACATGTAGATTTGCCAATGTTAAAAGAAAAAGGAAGAAGAGGTTATTATTATGGTATTTGAAAGGCCAGCTTACCAAACCAGTCCTTCTCACAAACAAACGTAGTTGGTGTCTGGTACTATTTTTCCTCCTTTTTCTCTTTCTTTCTATACCGTTTTGATTTATTTTCGGTTAAGACATTTTCTCTGTGTTATATCGTGGGAGGGGAGAGNATATCGAGGGAGGGGAGAGCGGGGGTTGGAGGAATGAGGAGGGGGAGGGGTTTGGCTCAAAATCTCCTCGTCCTAACTTCCTCGCTACGTCATTGCGATGTATGTGCGAGCACGGCCACTGGGCAATCACCACAATACTGATTTATTAAAAAATAATAATAATAATAATAAAGGTGGGCCGTAGCAGGCTCCGTAAGTGACTTATGGTTCTATTGTGTCGGTGACTGNAATAATAATAATAATAATAAAGGTGGGCCGTAGCAGGCTCCGTAAGTGACTTATGGTTCTATTGTGTCGGTGACTGCTTCAAGCTGTTCACCCACGAGGTTCATTAGGAAAATACTGTATGTCGAGCTCACGTTATTGTGTTTTTCCGAACATTTCCGCTTCATCGACGTCGACTTGTAGTCAGAAATTTCGAGCTGAAGCAAATTTAAATTCGTGGTAAATTAGTTGAGAAGACAGCTGAAGTAATGACGAAGTTCTGCGGTGTATTGCCCGTTCACGGTTACTTCCAACTTTTCTGAAGCCCTAAGTTCTACTTTCAGCATGTTCCTGCGCCTTGTGCAGGTAGAGGTTATGTAGGTCTAGATAATCATACCAAAGGAACAACGTACCGCATTATGCGTGCGAACTATTTCTTACTCCGCATTACCAGCACACCCATTTCACCCTGTTTTTATTCACATTGATTATAACTAANCGTGCGAACTATTTCTTACTCCGCATTACCAGCACACCCATTTCACCCTGTTTTTATTCACATTGATTATAACTAAAATATTATAATTTATAGATAGAATATAAGTAAAAGTTCTATATAACCAAAGATAAGGTGATTTTATGTTAACAGAAGTATAAAACGCTTGTAATACATGGTGTATTTAAGAAACAACCAAACACGTCCCACATGGGGTAAATTATCAAAGGTTTGATTAAAAAAGTGCGAAGAAACCGCGAATACACTAGAGTAGTAATTTTTTCCGTGAACATGAAATAAGAGATTATCTTTAAAATGGCAGATGATGAGAAAAAAAAACATTTTACGCAGCTATTTATANCGTGAACATGAAATAAGAGATTATCTTTAAAATGGCAGATGATGAGAAAAAAAAACATTTTACGCAGCTATTTATAGATTGCAATGTCGAATCTTCGGGTGGGTTTGCCTTCCACCAAGGCGACCCTGGCTTCAATCCCCGGACGAGGCACCCCGGTGTTTTCCGCAAGTGGGAATCGTGCCGAACGATGCCGCTGGCCGGCGGGTTTTTTTTCTCGGGGAACCCACGTTTCTCCCGCCCTTGCATTCCGGCGCTGCTCCATTCTCACCTCTTCCGCCCTTGCCGGCTCTCGAGGCCTCGCTGTCGAAAGCTCTCAACTGAGTTCAACTCGGCTGGATACGTTTTATTTTGCCGGAGCCCGCAGCAGCTCGCTCCATTACCGCAGCTACANGTGGCCGTTTGCAGAGGTCCAGCAGGCGCAATTACCGCCAGCTGGTTCCGGAGCGGGAGACCCGTTCCGCTAAGTGGCTACGGCGCCATCTTATAATTGCCGCCCGGCGTGCGTTGCCTCTGTCCGCCCTTTCCGCTCACAACTACTCTGCAATTCGAAATACGACTCTTATTTATCCACTCCATCGACGGGCGCCGACTTCAAGTAATGATAAATTACATATACTATAAAATGACAAATAATAAACCACAATAAATTATAACTGACAATAATATATGGCCTGTAAATGTTAATTTTGAAATAATGACATATAAAATAAAATGTAACATTTTAATAAAGATTAATTAAAAATAATGATACGTTTTGCAAGATAATAAATATTAATATTAGAAACAAATAAATTATACAGAATAAAATAACAAAAAATTAATATAATGGATAGATTGATTTTAAATTACAATTAACTAAATAGACTACTAAAGAAAGTTGCACCAGGAAATAAACTTTAAGTAGGAAGGGATTTCCGTGACCAGAGTTGCTAGGTGGCTTAGACCCTGCGGTTCTTGGATCACATCCCGTTTAGGCCATGGATGGCTGTGTGACGTTCCTAGACGTGATTTTATGTCAATGCAGTTTTCAAGCCAGTCTTCAATCCGTTTCCTTGCATAAAGCGGAGATGTATGTAGTTATGTAGTTGGAAACCTGATCAGAATTCATGTTCGCCACGTTACGTTTCAGTTATAAAAAAAAATGTAGTTAAACAGTGGAGAGAAGGAAATTATAACATTTTGAATTCTATTAATTTTTGTATTAAGGAATATTTTAACAAGTTATTACAAGTAATCAATCACAAACATAAACTTTTTTTTTTGCAATTATCTTCAAAATGATTTGTTAGATGAAACACCGTAAAAATACAAAATTGACCAAAAAGTTAAAACGTATTTTGTGAGAACCTTTAAATTATAACTTTGACATATTAGTTTAACATTCCTTTCAGTAATAAAACACAAAATTGCAAGTATAAATTATAGAAAACGAATATCGTGATTTTGTCCCGTTATAAAAAACATTGGATCCGCTGTTTTTTTTTATTGATTTAATGAACACTGCATGATTTATGAGCAAACAAGCTATAAGAGCGTATCCAACTTTGACTTATATTCGATTTATTTGGTTCTGAATTATTATATTTATTTTACATAAATACAGCGTGAGCTAAACTATTATGGGAGAACGGGCACAGGCTTGAAAACAACAAAACGTCCGTAGGTACGAAGGCATTACCTGCTTGTGTTAGTTGAAATAGTCAAAGTATAGATTCTAGTAACACGATATAGCGGTAGAGTTAAAACAAGAATTTACCAATATAACTTATTAACCTACTTTTCTCTACCTACGGGCAAGTAAATTTGATGAAGTAGGTCTAAAAACGAGACTGATAAAAGGAATGTGGGTGTTAAAATTAACATATTTATATTGCCACAATTTTGAAAATAAGTGCCTCACCCACTTAAAACACGTCAGTTTACGTGGCCGACCGTAGTAATGTTTGTTGGAAAACATTTGGTGGGAATAGGTTGATTGTTTTTCCAAAATATGATACGAAAACTTAATTTTCCCTGTTGCGCTATCTTGCAAAACGGCATATTTGATGCTTGTAGTCGTTACTTTCAGCGTATAGCAAGTTTGGTCGAAATTTATCAAACTGTAAGGCATATATTACAAATTAAACTAAAATATTTATATTGCCGCCATATTGTCCATTTAAATCGACTATGTTAACTTGTTGTACCATAATATTATATACCTGCTAGAATACAAATTTTGGCTGAAGTTGGTTACATATTTTCATACATATAGCACAGTAATAAACTTATTTAGATAGGCTAATCGCCATTTTGAAAATAAGTGTCTGACCCACTTAAAACATACCAGTATAAATGTCATATCGTAATTTTTTTTTGCCAAATTTAGTAGGAATCTGTTGATTGTTTCCCGAGGTATGGTACAATCAAGTGGCACCATATTGAAAAACGCTGGACACAGTCTGTGTATTAACATAACAAAGTTCCATCAAAATTGATTAAATGCTATGGTGTCTAAACAAATAAACCTAAAATAAGTATAGGACAGCCATGTTCAAATAAGTCGTATATGGCAATATGGCGTTCCATAGTATTAGTTACATGTGAGATTTGGTGGTAATCTATTGGATATTTTCGGATATTTCATGTGAAAGCTTAATTTTCTATGTAGTTCAGTGGTTCTTGAGATTGGCGCAGACAGACAGACAGACAGACAGACGCGCGCCAGGGACTTCCTTTTATAATGCAGACGACAGGGTTAACATCGCCATGTCGCGACCACCTCAGACCCATTTAAATTTGGCTAGAAGTTCGAGAAAGAACTACGAACTCCTGTGAAAAGTGAAACAATGATTTTTATAAAACCAGCGCTTTGGGAAATAATCGTCTAAAATCAACTGTGCTTCAGTTAGGAGGCAGCCGCCATGTTACCTTATCCACCACAACGGGTCTATTATAATAATAACAAAAAAAAATAAAGTCAGACAGTTGGAAAATTTTTAGTGATCACTGCAGGATAATAATATTTACTCATTTTTATACTCATAGCCTATACGTATTCTTAATATAACGGACAAATATTTTTAGAACGTTAATATTAAGGAACAGTACAGTGATCTAGCTCGTTGGTTCCTTGATGCGAGTAATAAATGCTTCCGCACTGCAANATACTCATAGCCTATACGTATTCTTAATATAACGGACAAATATTTTTAGAACGTTAATATTAAGGAACAGTACAGTCATCTAGCTCGTTGGTTCCTTGATGCGAGTAATAAATGCTTCCGCACTGCAAAAAAAAAATAACCGAGTTAAAAATATTTCGTGGAGTGTTTTGTGTTATTAACCAAAATTATTTTATTTAAGAAGAATACACAACTCTACCGCAAAAGAAACGCGCTATAGGCATGAGGAAACTCAAGACGCGTAGACGGATTATCACTACTAATAAATTGTTGTCGCACTTCTCGCTGTTGATGTGAGACACTAGTTTGCGTGGATATTTCTTACAGGATGTTAGAATGCATTCACAGATACTACTTGCATATAAGATGGGGGGAAATGAGGCTATAGTTGGCTTACCTATAGTGTAAGCGTTTGATGATGTAAATCAGATTTAACTAACACTAGAAAAATTTAAATGTTAGCCAATAATCACTCGAAACTGTTTTCAAAACAGATTTGATTTCATTGGTTACAAAATTACCCATTTCATTCTTATTTACATTTTAAGGCAATAATAGACTTTCTGTCTTATCTGTTTCCAACATTGTTTAAGGTATATCAGTGAGTATTTATGTCAACATATACATACATCGTTGAAAGCAGGTGTTTCCCAAAGGTTGGGTTCAGAAGTTTATATATAAGTGAGAATGTAAAATTCAGGATGGAAGGAGTAAACATATAATTACTGAAATTCGTAACACATTCTAATGGTATAGTATATTCGCAGTTTATTCACACTTTTTTAAATAAAACCTTTGAAAAATCATTCGATGTATGATGTGTGTGGTTTTTTCCTAAAATGTCACGTATAACAAGCGTTTTGTACTTGTGTCAACACAAACATATCTCATGTTTCGTTAAGTTATACCTTTACTTATATTTTATATATAAATTTTAATAGTTTCTTTATAATTGATGTGTTTTTAAACGGAGAGAAAATAGATGTGTTGGCAATGCCTAGTAAGATACACAGTAGTTAATGTGCAAAATATTACTACACTGAGTGCGTAATAATGTGGCGAGTCGGCCATTTGGTGTAATTTTCTAAACTAATTACGGTTTGTTTGCATGAGGCGGAGTAATCGCCTGAAAGTAGAACTTAAACAAGGCTTCTGAAAAGTTGAGAGTAACCAAGAATGAACTACACCAAACGTTCGCGAGACAAAAAGTGCCGTTTAGAGTTCTATTTTGGAATGTGCTAAAGTTGACGTTTGTGTATTAACGTGAAGCGTATCTACTCCTCTCTAAACATGTAGTTTATGAAGTCGCTTTGGTCGTACATGCCAGCGGTCAACAAGTGACAGCGTTGTGTGAGCAACAGAAGTATACTCCATTCACGGTCACTTCTTAACTTTTCTGAAGCCCTGCTAAACTTCTGCTTCCAGGATATTCCTCCGCCTCATGCATACAAAGCTTAGAATATTACACCAGACGGTCAACACATCGCATTCGTGTGCACTCAGGGTAATAATGTTTAGCATAAGAACTATTTATTACTAGGCATTACCAACACACGTACATTCTCAATTTTTTAAAATTCATATTCATTGTGTAGTAAATATAATAATTGATAGGTAAAATATAAGTAAAAGTTCAGTTTAACCAAAAATAAGACAATTTTACGTCAACACAAGTATAAAACACCCGTGATACACAAAGTATTTAAGAAAAAACCACGCACATTAAACATAGGGCGATTCTTCAAAGGTTTGATTAAAAAAAGTGTGAAGAGACCGCTGGATTCGCTGGGAATTTGTAGTGCTACCCCAACACTAAAATACGACACTTTCATAAACTAACGTCAGCTGATGTCCATCCAGTTCAGCTATCCGTTCAGGTATCGCCTTCAACTCGAGCAAGCGCGTGAAAGTGACGGGTTCGCGAAGAGCGAGTGGTAATACTTTTCAACGCCAGTCGCGCATGTGTCTCCCTTTGTTGCAGCTGTAGCGCGGCGAAGCTCACTATGCGCGTCAGTGTATCTGGTGGCGTGGACTCCCGCTGTCAGCTCGCGTAACTTTGGCCTCGGGCACGTGGCGGGCTTAGCGAGGCCAACGCCTGCGCAAAGGGGGAAGCGCGGGCAGGTCACGCGCGGGATCAAGACAAGGGAAGAGGAAACTAGATAGCAATTGGCGGGGGGAAAACGGAGATTGAAAAGAAGAGCAGGAAAGCTCTGATCTTCGGTCGGAGGGCAGGCAGGACCCAATATGTTTGGAAGAGGGCCAGGGANGGGGGGGGGGGGGGGGGGGGGGCTGCCCGGGCATCAGTCGATGGACGACCGCGCGCGAACAGAGAGATCCACGAGCTGCGGAGAAAAATTACGTTCGCACCCTTGAAATGTGGAGTGGTCCGATGGCTGAGTGGCGTAGAGGTCAATTCCCGACAAAACAAAAATTACAGTGAATATACTGCAGGAGAAAACCACAAAGTTACCCGAAGGAATCAACATGCCAGCATACATTTATAGCTCTTCTGTTGAAGTGAAGGTATAAAAAAAAGAACACAGAAACATTACTTAAACAAAAATCATATTTGGTGGCCAGCTGGGAAAAATATTCAAAACCCCAAAATGGAATAGTAGAATAATGAAACATCTGGAATAAGGAGTTATATAAGGACTAAAGGGGAATACACAATAGGAACGAAAATAAGGGGGGGGGNAGGGGGGGGGGGAAATGTTGAAACCAGGATTCTTACAGCGATTTAGTGATCAGTTGGGGAAAATATCCAAAACCTGAAAATTAATAATATAAGGAGTTATACAAGGACAAAAGGGGAATACACAGTAGGTACGAAAATAAGGAGACGAAATGTTGAAACCAGGATGCTTACAGCAAAAGAACAAGGCACGTGTTTGATGTGGAGCAAGGTACTATGGCACCTTAAAACCTTAGGCGGGAGTGTTGTAAAAAAAAAAAAATTAATCAAATACATGAAAAATTATACGTGTTTCACAGTCATAGAGTGCTGTTTTGTAATTACATTTTTTATTATTTAGAAAACAATCAAGAGAATTGCTTTCAACTGCGTGAAATGAAATAGGTATTCATGCGATGAGCCATTACTTTGAGACTCCGTGTTTACATGGAAAGTGCAGATTTTGCCGTAAAACATTCCTCTACGTAGGCCTTCATCTATAGCAAAACAGCTAATAAGGCTAACGTCGTAACGAATATTCTCTGCAAAAATTGCGCGCGTGGAATAACTTGATGCTACCACTAAAACATTGGCTACGTATTTTTCTTCATTAAGTTACTATAAACAACAAGGCCCCCTAAGCAAAATTTTACGGCTTGCGGTACCTAATAACCTTTAACATCTTGTAGCTTGCCTGCCCCATCCTTCTGTTCCTCCACCTTTTCAGTTTACCCATTACCTCCTATAAAAAAAGGGAAAGAATTTATTATTAATTACAAATACGGTAATTTAACTTAACAGCAACTGTTATCCCTTTTTAAAAATAAAATAAAAAGTCTCACAACCTTTATCTTGGCCAGAAGTAAAAAACTAACCAACAGTTCTTAAAATAAAACAAAATTAGTTAGGATGTAACAATTGGTTTTATTTTTAACAAACGTGAGCTGAATTAAGAAAAACTACCTGATAAAAATGCATTGGGTTTGAAAGCTTATTATAACCCTGAAAAGAGATACAATACGTCCAAATACGTCGTAATAAAAAAAAATTGAGTTAATTTCTTTGAAGNTATTATAACCCTGAAAAGAGATACAATACGTCCAAATACGTCGTAATAAAAAAAAATTGAGTTAATTTCTTTGAAAAAAAAAAAAAACGCAAAAGCAAAGGCCAATAGGCTACGTACTGAAGAAGATAACCAGCAAATATGTCAAACTAATTGATTACTTTAAAAATAATCGGTCGGCTATCTTGTTACAGAGAAGTGGACACAAAATAGAACGGAATTANTATTATAACCCTGAAAAGAGATACAATACGTCCAAATACGTCGTAATAAAAAAAAATTGAGTTAATTTCTTTGAAGAAAAAAAAAAACGCAAAAGCAAAGGCCGATAGGCTATGTACTGAAGAAGATAACCAGCAAATATGTCCAACTAATTGATTACTTTAAAAATAATCGGTCGGCTATCTTGTTACAGAGAAGTGGACACAAAATAGAACGGAATTATAACTTGTTCTTGAAAACAAATTTTATGCGACGGTTTTCGCATTTCTCGCGGCTGTAATTCGAGATGTTACGAAAGTCTAAGCTCAGAACCGAAAAAAAGCCAGTTCCTGATCGAATTCAGAATTTTGTATAGCCGTATACCGTATATTATAAAGAAGATGTCGCCGAACAGAAATTCTCTCGGATATCGAAAGTAACAAAGACGGACGAAGGACGGCGTTTCCAAANCCGTATATTATAAAGAAGATGTCGCCGAACAGAAATTCTCTCGGATATCGAAAGTAACAAAGACGGACGAAGGACGGCGTTTCCAAATAACTAACCACAGTACATTTTTCAACTATTGAAAAGAATCTTAACACATTGTAAAAGATACAACAAAATAATCTCTAAACGGTACAAGAATCTTAACTTCAGAATATAAAAATAGTGAGCCCAAAATTCGCAAATATATAGCTACTCACATGAGCGTACAACGAAACTAAGAGAAATATTAGAATTTTTAATATGGCATGTATCAAGTTTGACAGAACATCAAATTCTTGACTTTGCAAGTTATGGGATTAACTTTGCGGTTCCGATTATGCGCTAAGAATAAATCCAGACTTGGAATTAAATAAGCAGGAAAGAAATAAAAATAACATAATTCGTGTTATTTACGCGGACAGAAGAATGCATTCCAAAACATCTTAAAATGAACAAGAACTATACAATATCCGGACACGTACGCGAAATTGTCCTATTAGTGTTCCTCGAAGTTAAGAGATTTGGGCAGCTCTTAACATCGAGGTCTTGAGAGCCGATGAGGGTGAAGCGAGGTGAGTATGGAGCAGTACCGGAATATAAGGGCGAGGGGAACGGGATATCCCCGAGAAAACCCATCTACCAGTGGCATCGTCCGGCATGATTCCCATTTGCGAAAATCCGGGAGTGGCCGGTACGGGGATTGAACCCGGTTCGCCTTGGTGGGAGGCGAGCAGTCTAACCGCTCAGCCACCGCGAATTTACGTTTACAGAGGGGTTTCCGGATTCTTTTGATTAGGTAGTGTAGAAATGTATAATATTCAATATACATACACATACACTTACATAAATTACAACTGCCAACACCACCAAAACTGGGAATTTAATTAGGTGGATGTAAGTTCATCTAAAATTCGTGAAGTTACCCTGAATCGAATTCCAAGAGAAAATAGACCAGTTTAAGTTGTTCCTAAAACGTCGGTGTAAAAAAGTTCAGTAATGACATAACACGTATATCTTACTAATATTATAAACGCGAAAGTCTCTCTGTGTGTGTGTGTATGTTTGTTATCACTCAGCTCCATAACGGCTGAACGGAGTTTGATGAAATTTGGTATGTAGATACTTTAGATCCTGGAATAGGACAAATTATATTTTTTATCTCGGAAAATTGTACTGTTTCTATCGAATAACAACAAAACGTAATTCTGCAACGGCTGGGAGCGTGACAGAAATATTTTTTTCCTCTGCTGTCAAAGTTTATCAGGCCACCCAAGGACCTCTGAAATGACTTAACGACTGCTATAAATTGATAACAACCGGTACCGAATATTTAACGTATCCTCCGAAGCCTGGAAGCGCTCAAATGTTATGCCATTCAACGGTCACCCATCCAAATGTGTGCCGCTGGGAACGTTGCTTAACTTTGGTAATCGATTAAGATCCCTCAGCCAAGCGCAAAAAGTAGTACCTAGGTACACTTATTTCTAAAGCTACAACTTGATGAAACTCACGTTTTGATTTTCATACATCGACGCTGGAAAGCGGAAATGTGGTAACTACGCGATAGTTGCACAGATACACTCCAAAAACAATACCCTACTTCTTGGCTATCGGGTAAAAAATATATTTCCTTCCTTTTGGGTTGCCGTAATCAGTTAAAAACCTACGCCAACATAGTGTAATTTTATAATTCTGTTTTCACATAAATTAATTGTCTTTCCCCAATTTATTTATTAGCGTATCACTGCAAAACTCAATTGTACGCGGGCGAAGCCGGGCTGGTTCGCTAGTTAATACATAAAAGAAAGGAAAATATTTTCTTATAGCGACAAATTGTAACTGGTGAACATCACGAAAGAGGAAACAACACAGAAGACAGGTGACAAAGAATATGAAAATACTTGATGGAGTACGCTACTGCACATTTACACTCGTTAATATCGTACCACCCGAGTATGTTTCTTGGTTAGATGACGTGTACAGTACCTAGTAAGCAATGGAATTCTACCAAATTTAACTTCCGAATGCCAGTGATTGATGTAGTTATTGTAAACGTCTTGGTTTAAAAGACACTTGCTGTTCCTGTAATTCATTATACTTTTACAACATATAGCTACGCCTGAATTTATGTATTTTCATCTTCGAACATTTCCTCAGCATAAATGTGTAATTCGTGCTATAGGATGTTCACGGTAAACTCAGCACTCTTGAATGCTTTGCTTAGGATCTACGTATATACANGTGTAATTCGTGCTATAGGATGTTCACGGTAAACTCAGCACTCTTGAATGCTTTGCTTAGGATCTACGTATATACAATACACATTGTGTATTATTCCACCATATGTAAAATTAACACTGCCAAGGGCCTAATCACTTTATTCATGAGTTGGTCAAGTGAAACGGAGAAATTGTTATAAACTAGTTGTGCCCGCGGCTCCACTCAAGTGGACTGCAGAATTATTGTTTAGGTTTTTTTTTTTAAATATTGTTCCATCTTTAACGGTATAGACAGCGTATTGCAAGAGAGCGCGCTGGCGGCAAACATTTTTCCAACTTGAATCACTATTGTCGTCTCTGCTTATTCCTTATGTTACTTTACGTAACAAAATATATACTAAAACCTGGCCAGAGAACATAGTTATGANTGTAATTCGTGCTATAGGATGTTCACGGTAAACTCAGCACTCTTGAATGCTTTGCTTAGGATCTACGTATATACACATTGTGTATTATTCCACCATATGTAAAATTAACACTGCCAAGGGCCTAATCACTTTATTCATGAGTTGGTCAAGTGAAACGGAGAAATTGTTATAAACTAGTTGTGCCCGCGGCTCCACTCAAGTGGACTGCAGAATTATTGTTTAGGTTTTTTTTTTTTAATATTGTTCCATCTTTAACGGTATAGACAGCGTATTCCAACTTGAATCACTATTATCGTCTCTGCTTATTCCTTATGTTACTTTACGTAACAAAATATATACTAAAACCTGGCCAGAGAACATAGTTATGANTCGTCTCTGCTTATTCCTTATGTTACTTTACGTAACAAAATATATACTAAAACCTGGCCAGAGAACATAGTTATGAATAAATAAAAAACACGTAAATCGGATAAGTGATTCTCGAGTGATAAGCGCACTAACAGACAGATAGAGAGACGTTGAGTTTTATAATATGTATATATATAGAAGAAGTAAACATTATACAATTTTTTTTAATTCTTACACTTAAACGCATTAAAAAAATTAAAAAAGTAAAATAAATCGTATTAATATTCACAAATGTCTACCTGGTACTTCTAATACAGCGTTAACACATGGAACTACTTTCCCTCAATCGTTGCCAACTTCACTGGGTGAATGCCACTCATTGAGCCTGTTGAGATATGCAGGCAGTGATAGTAACATTTCTCGAAGGCTGATTTCAAAAGTTATGACCCGCGAACAGCCTATACTTTTGGAAATCACCACTTCGAGAACATCTCGCCTGTTCACGTTCAGTCACGAATGCGGAGGGTAACGCCAGAAGGAACAACTCTGGTAACACGGCCACACTAAAACTTGCACGGACGAGGTAATGTGACAGGGGATTGAAAGTGTTGAAGGAAAGAGGGGGAAAAAAATGTTAAGAAAATGAAATTTTAACTTCGAACGACGGGCGGCAAATCTTTTNGTGTTGAAGGAAAGAGGGGGAAAAAAATGTTAAGAAAATGAAATTTTAACTTCGAACGACGGGCGGCAAATCTTTCTCGAGTTTGTCTTTCATATGCTCGCTCACGGAGCGATCTGCCGACACAGCGAATTGACCAGTTTCCCCCTGTGGGGTGGGAAAGGGAACTTTTCTTATCCGCCAAGAAGGGAAAGGTAAATGTACGTTACGCGTTGCGGGCGTAGAAAAGTTTCTGCACGATTCAGATTTGACGGAGGAGAGAGAAGAAAGAAAGAACATTCGAGTATGTACTCGGGAGTGACGTATAAGTTTGCTCGTATGAACCACTGCAAAAGTAGGTATACTTATTCTTTTATGTCATATATTTATGAAAACTCTGCTAATAACAAAAATAAATAATTTTTAATGGCAGATAACTTAACTGGTTTTGTGATTTTATAACAATTCAATACACATATTAAGGTAAACTAATATTTGCAGCTCATTAAATATCTCGAGTTGCAGTTAGTCACGTCTATTGTATTAGTGCATATTCAAGATTCTACTAATTATTCAAAGGTCATAGTATTAACTTTTTGATTAACCTGGTTAAAAAATTGCCATAGTTAAAAAATGTGCATTAGATTTTTTTTTTTTAAGACAACAAAATACAAGAGGATAACGTTATTCGAAAATTTCGAATCTCGAGTGATATTTTCTGACAACTTTCTGAGCACATAGTGATTGTAAAGATTTATGTAGCACTGGTGTTTCATTGCGTTGTTTTGAATGATACCTACGTAAAACGTTATAATTATCGCGTGTAGTGCAAATAGATCCTACCGCATCATCTTGATATTTTCTCAAATTACTTCTACAAACCGGCAGAGTAATGTGGTTTACAAACAAAATTGTGAAAATAAATATTTTCTTTTTGAAATGCGCTGAGAAGAAGTAATACACATAAATGTGTTTTCAACTTAATTTTCCATTATTATTATTTTGCTGAAGTTTAATGACTAAGGGAGCGCGTACATTGGAATAAGGTTATGGTTGGAAACAGTCAAGCCTTTGGTTACAATTTAAACTTTACATGGAAATTTATTTACTTCACTTTATTTGCTAGGCCGTTACGAAAATACAAATGTTTTTTATCTGTGTGATATCTGGCAAGTAACGAATGTTACAGTGTATATTTTTACACATAGATACTCTTTGGGTAGAACAAAATTTATTTTTACTAAAGAAAATTATAATTTTTCTAGGTATTAGAGGTTATGTGACGTTCCCGCTCTTATTTAAATACATAATTTGTTCTTTGCGACGGGATAAATCTTATATTATTGTTATTAAAGTTTTAAAAATATGTTTTATGTAATTTCTATGCAGAATTTTTGCGATTATAATTTCTGCTACGCCGCCGGGATCGTAGACACCCTGAAAGCACTGTACATTGATGGAGAGTGAGTCTATAAAGCTGATTACGTAATAAAGTGATGCGTTGCGATACGAGATCGAGAGATTTGGGCGACTCTTAACATCGAGGTTTTGAGAGCCGACGAGGGCAAAGTGAGGTTAGGCACTCGCAAGGGCGGGCGGGGGAAACGGGAGATCTGCCAAGAAAACCCGCCGACCAGCGGCACAGTCCGGCACGACTCCCACGTGCGAAAGTCCGAGAGCGACCCCACCGGGAATCGAACCCGATTCGTCTTGGCGGGAGACGAGTGGTCTGACCCCACCACCGCGGCCCTAACGAAACCTGTGTCCAAATATATAATATTTTATGATTAAACAAAATAAAATCTGCATTCGTGTAATGCTTTAGGGCGAGCGGTGGTCAGTAAATACAGCCACGATGCTTGAAATGTTGCAACTGTTTGCTGCCAGCTACGCAACGTCTCGAGCAGTTACTAATGAAAGAGGATTACGTTTCCCATCAAACTGTCACAAATTGCTTATTTAAAAACAATAAACCATTATTATATACAGGCATTTATTATTTCATAATAAATAGTTCTTAGTTAATTTTTTTTTAATGATGTAATTTGGAAACTGTGGTTTTTAAGGACGCGTACCTCCTTTAATAGTCATCGTGGGCTACAAGTCGTAGCAAGTTTTCATTCTCATTTCGCAAAAAGATTCATGTCAAATGTTTGGACATGGAATTCAGAATAACGCTACATAAACACTACGCAGAAGGCATTACAGCGTTCTATTAAAAGGAATACAAAGCTTTAATTTATTATAAAGAGTGCACTTACCTGTTTCTCGNGAAGGCATTACAGCGTTCTATTAAAAGGAATACAAAGCTTTAATTTATTATAAAGAGTGCACTTACCTGTTTCTCGAGAGTGGACTGGAAAGGTAAGGACGAATGCCGTAGCAGGTTCTTGACTGAAGTCAAATTGGCCAGTCTTATAGTTGCGTAATATCGGGCTCTGTCTGAAAAAATTAATTGAAAGACTGGTGTGATTTTACCATTACGTTAACAACTGTGTATATGACTCAAAACAAATAAATGTATTATCGTGAGGTAAGTATTAACATATAAATAAGATGGGGCAAACATTTACTGGAACACTTTTGTTGTTTTCGACGTTTGATAACCATGAAATATTGCCACCACGACAACGCAACACAAAGTTNTTACTGGAACACTTTTGTTGTTTTCGACGTTTGATAACCATGAAATATTGCCACCACGACAACGCAACACAAAGTTCTGGATGAGTTATTAATTTAAATAATATTATGGAACATGATTTTGACACTAGCAAATATACTATCCAAATTTTGTGTTTATGCTTGAATTAAGGGAAGCACTTGCTTCTGTTGGATTTTGACGTGCTTTCCTTAAGCAATTTATAATCGTAACAAATGTAATATACAAGAGAGAAAATGCACGTACAATCTATAGTTTTGGATGTAAACAAATGTGAAATTACCGAATATTCAAAAAGGGCTAAGTGCCAGAAAGGAAGTTTTTAGATAATGGGGAAATAAATAAGTAAACTGGAAGTTATCTGTATGCTGCTACGTTTTTATTCATTGTATAAAAATTGTAAAACGCTTCCGAAATACTTGTGCCACGAGATAAGTAGGAACGTGTAATTTATAAAAATTACTTTTAGTGATAATCCCACGCTATCAGAAAAATTTAATGCAAGTATACGCNGTGTTGAAGGAAAGAGGGGGAAAAAAATGTTAAGAAAATGAAATTTTAACTTCGAACGACGGGCGGCAAATCTTTTCTCGAGTTTGTCTTTCATATGCTCGCTCGCGGAGCGATCTGCCGACACAGCGAATTGGCCAGTTTCCCCCTGTGGGGTGGGAAAGGGAACTTTTCTTATCCGCCAAGAAGGGAAAGGTAAATGTACGTTACGCGTTGCGGGCGTAGAAAAGTTTCTGCACGATTCAGATTTGACGGAGGAGAGAAGAAAGAAAGAACATTCGAGTATGTACTCGGGAGTGACGTATAAGTTTGCTCGTATGAACCACTGCAAAAGTAGGTATACTTATTCTTTTATGTCATATATTTATAAAACTCTGATAATAACAGAAATAAATAATTTTTAATGGCAGATAACGTAACTGGTTTTGTGATTTTATAACAATTTAATACACATATTATAGTAAACTAATATTTGCAGCTCATTAAATATCTCGAGTTGCAGTTAGTCACGTCTATTGTATCAGTGCATATTCAAGATTCTACTAATTTTCAAAGGTCGTAGTATTAACTTTTTGATTAACCTGGTTAAAAAATTGCCATAGTTAAAAAATGTGCATTAGATTTTTTTTTTTTAAGACAACAAAATACAAGAGGATAACGTTATTCGAAAATTTCGAATCTCGAGTGATATTTTCTGACAACTTTCTGAGCGCATAGTGATTGTAAAGATTTATGTAGCACTGGTGTTTCATTGCGTTGTTTTAAATGATACCTACGTAAATCGTTAAAATTGTCGCGTGTAGTGCAAATAGATCCTATCGCATCATCTTTATAGTTTCTCAAATTGCTTCTGCAAACAGGCAGAGTAATGTGGTTTATAAAAAAAATTGTGAAAATAAATATTTTCTTTTTGAAATGCGCTGAGAAGAAGTAGCACGCATAAATGTGTTTTCAACTTAATTTTCCATTATTCTTATTTTGCTGAAGTTTAATGTCTAAGGGAGCCCGTACATTGGAATAAGGTTTGGTTGGAAACAGTCAAGCCTTTGGTTACAATTTAAACTTTACATGGTAATTTATTTACTTCACTTTATTTGCTGGGCCGTTACGAAAAGTCAAATGTTTTTGATCTGTGTGATATCTGGCAAGTAACGAATGTTACAGTGTATCTTTTTACACATAGATACTCTTTGGGTAGAACAAAATTTATTTTCACTAAAGAAAATTATAATTTTCTAGGTATTAGAGGTTATATGACGTTCCCGCTATTATTTACATACACAATTTGTTCTTTGCGACGGGAGAAATGTTATATTATAGTTACTAAGGTTTTAAAAATATGATTTATGTAGTTTCCATGCATAATTTTTGCGATTATAATTTCTGCTACACCGCCGGGATCGTAGACACCCTGAAAGCACTGCACATTGATGGAGAGCGAGTCTATAAAACTGGTTTCGGAATAAAGTGATGCGTTGCGATGCGAGATCGAGAAGTTTGGGCGACTCTTAATATCGAGGTTTTGAGAGCCGATGATGGTAAAGTGAGGCGAGGCATTCGCAAGGGCGGGCGGGGGAAACGGGAGATCTGCCAAGAAAACCCGCCGACCAGCGGCACAGTCCGGCACGACTCCCACGTGCGAAAGTCCGAGAGCGACCCCGCCGGGAATCGAACCCGGTTCGTCTTGGCGGGAGACGAGCAGTCTGACCACACCACCGCGGCCCCAACGAAACCTGTGTCCAAATATAGAATATTTTATGATTAAAAAAAATAAAATCTGCATTCGTGCAATGCTTTAGGGCGAGCGATGCTCAATAAAAACAGATACGATGTTTGAAATGTTGCAACTGTTTGCTGCCAGCTATGCAACGTCTCGGGCAGGTGCTGATGAAAGAGGATTACGTTTCCCATCAAACTGTCACAAATGTCTTATTTAAATTCAATAAACCATTATTATATACATGAATTTGTTGTTTCATAGTAATTAGTTCTTAGTTAATATTTTTTTAATGATGTCATTTGGAAACTGTGGTTTCTAAGGACGCGTACCTCCTTTAATAGTCATTGTGGACTACAAGTCGTAGCAGGTTTTCATTCTCATTTCGCAAAAAGATTCATGTCAAATGTTTTGACATGGAATTCAGAATAACGCTACATAAACACTACGCATTGAAGGCATTACAGCGTTCTATTAAAAGGAATACAAAGCTTTAATTTATTATAAAGAGTGCACTTACCTGTTTCTCGAGAGTGGACTGGAAAGGTAAGGACGAATGCCGTAGCAGGTTCTTGACTGAAGTCAAATTGGCCAGTCTTATAGTTGCGTAATATCGGGCTCTGTCTGAAAAAATTAATTGAAAGACTGGTGTGATTTTACCATTACGTTAACAACTGTGTATATGACTCAAAACAAATAAATGTATTATCGTGAGGTAAGTATTAACATATAAATAAGATGGGGCAAACATTTACTGGAACACTTTTGTTGTTTTCGACGTTTGATAACCATGAAATATTGCCACCACGACAACGCAACACAAAGTCCTGGATGAGTTATTAATTTAAATAATATTATGGAACATGATTTTGACACTAGCAAATATACAATCCAAATCTTGTGTTTATGCTTGAATTAAGGGAAACACTTGCTGCTGTTAGATTTTGACGTGATTTCCTTAAGAAATTTATAATCGTAACAAATGCAATATACAAGACAGAAAATGCACGTACAATCAATAGTTTTGGATGTAAACAAATGTGAAATTACCGAATATTCAAAAAGGGCTAAGTGCCAGAAAGGAAGTTTTTAGATAATGGGGAAATAAATAAGTAAACTGGAAGTTATCTGTATACTGCTACGTTTTTATTCATTGTGTAAAAATTGTAAAACGCTTCCGAAATAATTGTGCCACGAGATCATTAGGAACGTGTAATTTATAAAAATTACTTTTAGTGATAATCCCACGCTATCAGAAAAATTTAATGCAAGTATACGCNTAGGAACGTGTAATTTATAAAAATTACTTTTAGTGATAATCCCACGCTATCAGAAAAATTTAATGCAAGTATACGCTGATAAACACAAATTCAAATTATCCGAACATTTTTATACCTTTGTTCACTTTAATGCCAAGTACGTATACGGAAATTCTGTGAATTTAGAGGCACGATGTTAAAACCAAACTGCATTATTTATTACTACTTTGCACAAGTTACGTCTTTGTTCACTTAAAGTAATAAACATACCAAAAATTAAAATGCAGCGTAGTACTTGGGGCAAACATTACGCTACATTCTTATAGAGGCATTATTTTCACACCAAACTTTAGTTTGATATTCCTGTTTCGGCACAAACCACTGTGGAGGCGGCTGTTATCTTGTGGCAGGTATTCCTTCATAGCAACGAGCTCTTTATTTTTTTTCGGTATATACACCTTTTGTAGTCTTGACCATCTTTATTTCACTTTTGTTCAAATCTTCATTAGTTTGTCCCTTTTTTTTTTAGAAGTTATAATGTTGTTCAACCTTACATCTCATTAAAAGTCTTCTTATTGCGTGTTACCCCAGGAGTTGTGATTTTAATTCACGAAAAGAAGTGATATTAAAGCTTTGTCGTGTTAATGACTTTATAGCATTTAGCTAGAAGTCTAGGAAGTCTCTCGGGTCCATCTGCAGCACTCTGAATAGATGTATAGTGATAGCTGTTTTCACCCATTTCCGTAAGGTCATTTGGAGTGTATCACTACGCAGCTTTCTTTCCCTTTTCTATTATCGCAAAATTATGATCATAAGATTTAAAACTATGACCTAAAACTAAGTGTATATGTTCTATTGGCTCATATGTGCCGCTGGATGTAAGAAACATTTGCATACAAATTAGCAAAGTATGTTTGTTCTGAGAGTAGCAGTTGCTCCACACAAAAATATTACTTTCGGATGCGAGGTTAGGAGCAGTATTTAATACTTTGAACAGATGAGCTAAGATGGCACTAGTACTTCTATCGCCTGTACCCTCATGCAAAATACACATTAACCCATCACTTGTATCATCACTGTTACATATCCCTTTTCGAACGAACCCGGATGTGGAGTTAGCTCCACTGTCACGTTACAGTCACACATCCCTTTCGAATGGACCTGGTTGTGCAGTTAGCTCAATTCTCACATCACTGCTATATACGTATCCCCTTTGGAATGAACTTGGTTGTGCAGTCGCCACTCCTGCCTATTGTTGGTGTTCATTTTAATTGCACGAACCGCAATTGGAACCGCACCTTTTATTACACAGTCACCTATAATATGACAGTTGGCACCTTTCTTCGTATTTAACACATCTTCGTCGAAAATGGCACTTAGATCTTTTTGAATGTTCAGTCTATAAAGCATAATCGCAACAAGTGTAATATACAATTCAGAGTGCAGTGATTTTGGATGATAACAAAAAGTGAAATGACAGGAAACTTCAAACCANCAAGTGTAATATACAATTCAGAGTGCAGTGATTTTGGATGATAACAAAAAGTGAAATGACAGGAAACTTCAAACCTGAAATTATCATTAAGCATATTGAAGTATTCATAAACTTATGTACAACAAACTTTTAGACACAAATATACAACNACCTGAAATTATCATTAAGCATATTGAAGTATTCATAAACTTATGTACAACAAACTTTTAGACACAAATATACAACAGGTTTATGATAAAATAAATTACACCTATCAAATATTTGGGGAAGATTTCTAGGTTAAGGCAGGGAAACTACACAAAATAAAATCAGTAGGTATCTGAGAAGATATAAATGGTTATATCAAAATTAATAGGTATGCAAGGAAATACAAATGGCCCAGGATTTAGAAAGAAAACACAGCAATCAACACATCAAAATAAGTGACAGGATACACTCAACAAGAAAACTAGTTATTACACAAATTAAAAAATGCCAGTAAGGAGCAAGGGTGAGTTTTTCATATAAACACGCACGACAAAAATAATTGATAGTTGCGATCGTATTGCACCCGAGTGACCAATGCCATTTTTAAAAAATTCTGAATGATACCCTTAATTCACAAATATTATGTTCTTACCTAAAATCTTGAATCATAGTTTTGTCTAAATAGTCATAATTCTATAACTTCGGTGTTTCTCTTAAAACAGGCTTTATAATTTGATAACCATAAAATATGCTTAAACCTACAGAGAATGAGTATAAAAGCTAAAAATTAGAATCTAAACAGAAAAAATTCATGTCTTGAAGAGTAGAGCCATGGTACAACAAAAAGACGTAACGCAACCTCAAATCGGGGTTACTTTGCACGAGCAGTGGGCGCTTTGCCCCATTCAGAATATTTGTTTTGGTACCTTTAGGTGACGAGATCACCTGTATAAAGTAAACTTAAAATGTATATTAAGCATTCTACAGTTTCCCATTCCTTCATGCGTGGTACCAAAATATATAAATACATGTAAATAAATAAAGCAAGACAAAGTTACCCCTGCAGGTGCAAATAAACTCCAGTTTATAGTACAATGCTTCTGTATAAACGTTACACGTGTAAAACCTGAATAGGTTTTAGTAGGTTTCTTAAAGACATTGGTGTAATACTTTTCGTGTGATTAGGTTTCGAGAATGTGGTATTGCTTATTAATGTCAATGACCAAATAGCGGAACGCACCAACCCACAAGTTCGAATTGGCAAGCACTAGAAATAAGCAAGGAACTGATGGAATATACAAGATGTTTTTGAACTACACGTCGAAATTTAAACCACTGCATCTACGAGCTAATATAAACAAGAAATCCAAGAAGCAAAATGTTCGGAAAGTTCATCTAGTTCAACTGGCGTGCCACGCGGAGAGCGCCTGCACATAGGACACCATGCATTGGGAGATTAGCAATTGAGTAGTAAAGGCCGCCAGAAGTGATTGCATTCGATTTCCAACAACACACTAGCAGCAGTATCGGCGATGTTGGGTCTGCACGTGTGATCATGGCGGTCTATGTACAGGCGGTCCCCGCATGCCGCGCCAGTTCCATTCGCCTTCGTGATATGCAACTTGTTGTGCACGCAGGTACGTTACATTGCGGACTCCCGGCGCTGTTTTGATAACTTTAATTCCTATTAAAAAATACACATTGCAAGCGCCAGGAGGGCGAGCACCTTAAATTAGAAGATTAACACACTCAAGGTCGCAACTGTTTCTACTCAGTACACGCCACGCGCCGGTCTGGCTTCACCTCAACCTGAAGGCAAATACTGGTTTCGCATATCTGTAAAAGATATTGGCTGCAACCAATGTTCTCGCAATCGACCCTCGAGGATCGGAATGTCTGCATCTCCACAGGGGCGAAGCTCAGGTGGCCTGCAGGCAGGAGAAGGGGATTTCAGGAATCCAGGCGAATTCCATCCACTGCAGTATGGAACTACGAGTGGAACGGCTGAATGCCGGCTGAACATGTTGCATCCAGCACTCGGCAAGAGAAACAGTCAGACCTTAGACTAAAGATGAGGTAGAGAGATCTCGCTGGCTGCGCACAACCAATCTCCGCGTCCCAACACTGAACTGCTTTTCTGCCAACACGTCTAGCGAAAACGGCGTGGATTGGATTTGAGGTTAGAACACGGATTACTAAGCAAGTGCTTTGGGATGTATGTACACGTTCTCTAACCAATTTGTAATGTTTGATTACATTCAAATTGATAAGTATTTTATTAATATAAAAATGATTGTCTTTTGAAAATTGAGATATACCTAAACAAACGCGTCCATCACTGTTGACGAAGTGACTGACAGTTGTGTTCCATTGGGGTAGGTCAATTTTGGGTACATGCGCAGAAGAAGAAGAAAAACCGGTCTGCCTCATATTTAGTCTACGAGTCAGATTGCTCGCAAGTAGGAACGCAAGCACAGGGGAATTAACGGGAAGATGCGACACTGCAATGTATTATGCCGAGCTATTATTTTGAGCTAGGAAATGTAACAGGTCACAGTTATATTGCCCCAACATAACATTCGTCAAAGCAAATCAGCACGATGAAAAGTTATCAATTCAGAAATTGGCTACCCTGATGAGACAATCTATGTAACTCATATTTGTCAAGGCAAACGTTGTCAAGTTGACGACTTTCGTTTTTAAGTTTTTTTTTTCCTTCTGTTCATCCAGCTGGAAACTGGGAAACTGGTATATATTTGGGGGTTGATGTTAATACTTTCTACAATAAGACATTGAAGAGACTGGTGACTCCTCATCTTCTCAAACATCTTTGTATTTTAAACGTCCTTATAACACGAAATAAAACGATCTCCTTTCGACAAACGTAACATCTGGCAAGTCACAAAGCATCGAGCGGAACAGGGCAACAATTGTGCAACTGTCGAGTGAAGTTACGAAATCATATTTCTAAACACCTCGTAGTAATAAACTGAATAATGGTATTTTGGTTGTTCCCAAGTTAATAATTTGTAATCATGAATAAATTTCCATTGGGGGTTTGTGTTGGGAACATGGCTGTGGCCTGAGAAAATAGTGGATTGAAAGGGTCTATCTAGTGTTACCCCGCTGGACACGCTCTCGTAACTCGAGCAGGGAAAAATAATCCTTAACCGAAGATACCCGAAGTCACTCTCTATTGTCTTACAACTTCGGCATTAAAAAAAATATTTTGTATTTAAACAAAGTATAGAGCATAAATATGTAATAAACAATTGCGTAGTTTCTCTCTTTAGATATTGTATAAAAACATGTTTGATTTGCATATTTATAACTTGATGGTGGTGGCAGAGTCGTCTTTGTATAAGTGTTACTCACGCCTGCTTGTTGATGACAGATGTATTTTCACGAATATACGAATAAAACTGGCTGTAAAGCAGTGCTTCGCCTCCATGGTTACAGTTTATATTCGCTCAGACGTATTTTTGATATGAAATAACTGACCAAGCAACTCATTAGTAATATTGCTCGAAAAAAGACCAGTCACAACATAAAAAAAAATTACAGCTGGCGAGGTCTCTACACTGCCATCAACATAACAAAGTGAGAATTTGTTGTTTACTCTGCATCCTAACGTTGGCACTACCGTAGAACCTACTTCGGCTTGTTTCGATTAAGGTTTATTCTACTCAGGTTAGGAACCAAATGGATTTTCTTACGGGAGAGTTGGGCATAGGTCAAATTTTCGCCGCTTAGTGTTGCAAAGAGGTCGCTTTTAATCGAAATTTTAATCTACGCAAATCATACAAGAGAAATATTTTACCTAGTTACGAAGTTATCTTACAGAAAGAATCTTGGATTATGTCAGCATTGTAAAGTTATAAGGAATTTTAGGCCATCGCGATTATACACCGGCTTATTACACTGGCTGAAACCCCATACAGTTACCTCTATTGAAGAGCAGTGATATATAGGATGGCATTATAACTTTTCAACACAGATGGAAAATAACTCCCTTTTAGGGTCTTTTCCTGTGTTGGTAAGTACTCGTTTCATTGCTACTATTCATCTCACGTAAAATTACTTGACTTTAGTATCTTGCGGATTTCCTGGAAGAAAATAAAGCGAATATCCTTCCCTCCCACGTCTCCATATTTTATGGAAGACAGACACACTAACCTTGTAAAAAAAAAAGAGGCAAGGCGGTAAGCCACGACAAGCAGTAAACCATGTAGTTAAAAATATCAACGACGTTTAAAGGCAAAACTTTTTTTTTGTCTCACGTTATGTAGTTCATAACAGTATCAGAAAAACTTAAAATTTGCGTTCTGACTTATGACACGGACAGGGCGTGCCATAAGTTTCTTTAAACCCGCTGTCAGTAAAGACAATAAGTTACTGTAATTTTTTTTATTAGAGCATATAGATAATAATGATTCCAGAATATCGGAAACCAACATGACAAATATATAGTCTATTCGCGGTTTCTTCACGCTTCTTGAAACAAACCTTGGAAAAATCACCCCATGTATGACGTGTTTAGTTATTTCCTAAATTTGCCAACGAAAATGCATCTTATTTTTCGTGGAGTTAAAGGTATACCTGTATTTTAATTATTAATTATAAAATTTAATTTATAATAAATATGAATAAAAACAATGAGAATATATGTGTGTTAGTAGTGCCTAGTAAGAAATAGTTCGCATGCAATATGTTATTACAACTGAGTGCGCACGAATTCGGTGAGCTGTCCTTTGGCGTAATTTTCTAGACTTAGTTGAGCTTAGTTTGCACGAGGCGGAGGAATATCCTGGAAGTAGAACTTCAGGAAAGTGTGAATTAACCGTGAATGGATTATAGTTGACGTGACACAACCAAATACAATGCCAGGTTCCGCGAGACTTGCGGAAACAATCATCTGTGGTGCAATTTCACAGCAGCCCGCGGGTCGGCTGTTGTTTGATAGCGTTGTGGACCGACTTTATCCTTAACTCAACCCTGTACTCCATTCACGGTTAATTCCAACTTTCCTGAAGCCCTGCTAAAGTTCTACTTCCAGCATATTTCTCCGCTTCATATAAACGGAGCTAGAAAATTACACCAGAGTACCAGCTCACCACATTCATACGCACTGAGTTACATAATATTTTGCATAGTAACTATTTCTTACTAGTCATTACCGGTATACCTATTTCGTCACTGCAATTACTTATATTGGTTATTAATAAAAAATATATATAATTCAGATAAAACATATTTTTAAGTTCTATTTAATCGAAAATAAGGTACTTTTATGTAAACACAAGTATGAAATACTTGTGATATATGAGACATTTAAGAAGAAACCAAACACGTCATTCATGGTGTGTTTTTTCAAGGGTTTGATTCAAAAAGTGTGCAAAAACCGCGAATATGCTATATAGAAAGGGTTGCCCATAGCCCAAAAAAAAAAGCATATGCCCATTCTAAATTGTATTATATGGGCGATTGTATTGAGCGAATTTTACACTCACTGAAGGTNAATATATATAATTCAGATAAAATATATTTTTAAGTTCTATTTAATCGAAAATAAGGTACTTTTATGTAAACACAAGTATGAAATACTTGTGATATATGAGACATTTAAGAAGAAACCAAACACGTCATTCCTGGTGTGTTTTTTCAAGGGTTTGATTCAAAAAGTGTGCAGAAACCGCGAATATGCTATATAGAAAGGGTTGCCCATAGCCCAAAAAAAAAGCATATGCCCATTCTAAATTGTATTATATGGGCGATTGTATTGAGCGAATTTTACACTCACTGAAGGTAACGTGCTGCGTTTTCTGTATATAAACTTGTAAACCACGATGTACTGTCATTTTAGAGGAATATGAAACTTTAATTTAAAATAAAAACATGTGCTATATACTTACACCCAACTGTAACGAAGTTACGCTAAATTACTGTCAAATAACAGTTCAAATAGACGCATAACACTGGAAATATTAAAACTGTATTTTGTATTGAGTTGATTCTCTATGCAATAAATTCATTACCTTGGACTACAGCGTTTAATTTGGTGAACAAACTGGTTTGCTAGTTGGTTAAACGTTGGCCGTAACCTGTTCGCGTTCCAAAGTTCACGCATTTCCATTTCATTGCAAATCACATTAAGTTTTATCTATCCGTATTGTGCGCAAAATGAATAAATGTTTGTTCTCCACTTTCATCTAGTTCGTATTCTATTGAAACTTTTTTTTTTTAATGGACGACTCAATCGTTTTTTTTTTTAAGCGAACGCCTCAGCAGGAGGGTGTGTGTGTGAATGAGAGGTGATGTTTAAGCTGACATTCACACGTGTATGAATTGCGATGCAGCCCATATAACCGCTAAGAGAAATTTTCATTCATTAGCGAAGGAAATAAAGTTAACGTTAGTATGATTTAGTTAAGTTATCTGTGTGATAATGTTCTTTCACATAGAAATCGTAAAATATAACAAAAACCGCAATAAGCTGTTCGCGAACCATATCTCAACTTAAAAAAATGATTTAATGAAAAAAAATAAAGTTATAACGCAGACATGGTGCAGACATTTATTATTGTTTATATACCACAAAAATGCGCGGTCTCCTGCAGAAATAACTAAGTCATATATATTTTGTACCGCAGCTAAGAGAGAATTATTCGCGATGACCAATACCAGGAGCGTATTTAATACAAATTAGACCTATGGCCACATATCACTAACTAAAATACATATAAAACCACAATAAGTACCAGAAGTGAAAACCTTGCGTCAAATGTGATAATGATCATTTAAGGGCTATTCACGGTAAAGTGAGCACTTTTGAAAGCCCTCTCATTTGGAATAATAGTCAATAAATACATTTTACTTTAGCCTTAAACGTTAACTTCCGGGTGAAGTGGGATATACGCACTGTGTTTATTACTTACGTGGCAATATTTATTTTAAAAAAGGCGGTTATAGGATAAAAAAAAAAATTGCTGGAAGGAAAAAGTAACTAGGGCCTCAAAAGTGCTCACTTTACCGTGCACAGCCTATATACAAACGTAGCAGTTTAATGACATGGGCTTTACTCGTGTACCGGAAGTAGGGGAGAGAGTCTGAAGTGGCCAGTTGACCCGACACACACACACACACGGTTGTGAGAAATTCAAATACAGTCTGTTCGCGGAGCCTTCAAGTTTTTTTAATCAAACCTTTGAAAATCACCCCATTTACGACGTGTTTGGTTGTTTACTAAATACGACACGTATCACAAGAGTTTTATACTTCTGTTTAAATAAAAGTATCTTAGTTTTAATTAAATTGAACTTCCACGTACATCTAATCTATAAATTATATTTATTTTGCAATTAATATGAATAAAAACCAGGGTGAAAAAAGTGTGTTGGTAATGCCTAGTACGGGCTGTTCAAGGTAAAGTGAGCAATTTTGAGGCCCTAAATACTTTTTCCTTTCAGCCATTTTGTATTCTTTAACCACCCTTTTAAAATAAATATTGCCATATAAGTAATAAACACAGTGTGTAAATTCCCCCGCACTCGGAAATTTACGTCTACGGCAAAAATAAAATATACTTATTGACTATTATTCCAAATGAGAGGGCTTTAAAAATTGCTCACTTTACCGCGAATAATAAGGAAAAGTTCTCATGCAAATACTATTCAACTAAGTGTGCAAGAATGCGGTGCGTTGCCCCTTTGGTGTAATTTTTTAGAGTTAGTAAAGATTTGTTTGCATGGTTGGTTCGGAGGAATAGCCTGAAATTACAACTTTAGCTAGGGCTTCAGAAGAATTAGAAGTAACCATGTATTGACTATATACGTATATAACACGTCGTTTTTTTATAACTCTGCATGGTTCTTGTTGCAAGAGTTCGAGAAAAATACGGTATCATATCCCCGAGTTTGTCAATGAGCATATTTTGTAATGCATCTGTGATAGTTTTTGTACTGAGCGGAACGCTCTTTGGGGATATCAGCTTTAAACTAACAGGAAAGTAAGCCTAAATTCAGTGGAAGAAGTTTGAACAGTTTAAATCAATTGTTCATTAACGTTCGTTAATCCGTCTTTCCTCGCATCTTCGATGCAAATCAGTTCCGCAGTCGGCTTCTGCAAGTAACAGTTTGACGAGCAATCAAGCCCGCTAACGATTCAACTGACGAAGTGCTGCCAACTCCTAGAGCGGCACTAAATTACTTGGGACCACCGGTTATCCGAGAGGACAAATAAAAGGCTGCCATTAATTAATTACCTTCTGTGGCAGTAAAATGTGTGAAAAACCTACGGATGATTATTTCCTGAATTACATTTCGTTGATCAGTATTTTATATCACCATCGGTAATAACAAAATCTGCAAGCCGAAACTTCAGGTGAAAATGCTCACTTTCAAATTTCGGGAGGATATCTCATAGTTTTATTTGTGTTATTGTAACTTGAACCTTACCGTGTAAAGAAAATCTCAGTACATCGCGTCACGAAGATCTAGCCGTATTTATCTGTGGAGAATGCCGACCCGAAAGCTATTTCGTATTACTCACCTCGCTGTGTGTGTTACATCTAAACGCGTTTCTTAAAAAGAGCACCGCATATCAACATGTTGCGCCGACAGTCATCGTATAATTCGTAGGAGTATGGTTTATAAAGACAATAGAATAAGGTGCGGTAAATGTAAAATCGCACCTTGAATGCAAGACGAACGTACCTGAAAATGTCTTACATGCGGTAAATGAGAGTAAAATGGTTGTGGCTTTTTAAAAAGCATTTGAGAGTACTATGTCTGAAAGGAAATTTTAAGTAGTAAAACTGTGTTAATATGTATAAAATAGAACCACATCCAATTATTTTAAAACATACATATCGTTACCATCATGAGAAAACCTTCTAAACTCTAGAAATTTGTATTTTACAGGAGAAACGAAAAACATAATTACTTTAATTTTAAACTTTTTTTTAATGTTTGAATCAAGATTGTTATTAATTTAGATGCCCATGCTCCTAAACTCAGATACGGGCATTAATTTTCATTAAAAATAAGAAATGTATATGGGATATTCTCGCTGTTTGAAACTTCATAGTAGAGTTACAAAGTTTCTGTTTTTTGTTTCTAGATTATTTTTAAACATTCCTGGCAATACAAGTTTTTCGTAGGCGATCAGCTGATTTATTTTAATGGCGTAAAAACCTACAAACAACCATACGTTAAGTTACGAGCTTTTCTTTTGAGGGTAATGATATGTGTAAATATGATATGTTAATGTTTGCTTATTAAATATGTTTTACGAAGTGCAACACCCAATTGTCTGCCGTGCGTCCATAAAAAGTAAGTTGAATGTTACTTTAGTCATCCACTGTCAAATGATCGCTATTACCCTTATTTTGGGACAAAAATATGCAGAAATTCAATGTTATGAGATACGATTTCCTTGCATTCACAGTGCGATATAAATTATTAAAATACATAAATAAAAAAAAAGTATCTTGATTTTTTAATTTTATTTCTTAGCCAGTTTGGGCGTTACATGACGTGTTTCGCTAGACACGTTCCTATTAATTATTTTTTCTCCTTGTGTGTTAAGTAATAATCTCCATTTTAATTGCAAGTGCAGTATTCAGTGAAACTGCCTATCTAATTTGGGCTCGCGGCAGTTGTTATTGCATACATTGATTGAAAAATGTTGTTCGGATGGCTGGCCGAGCATGCAGTACCTTCCTTCAACTTGTGTTATATTCCTACCTACGTACTATTCCAGGTTAACTGGACTCGTGAGTGATTGATTCATTTTTGCGCCTGGCGTTATCTTCGGCTCCGAGCAGCGGAGCACGACAAGATAACCATACGAGTGTCGTTTTGAGATGCCAGTGTACGTTAGTTTCAAATGTAGGCTTTCTCTCTTCCCCCTACACACAAAATTACCGAGATAGGTCTACAGCACGTTCTGGGGTAAAAGCGAAGAGTTTAATTACTAAAAAAAATGCTTATCAGTTCAAATTCGTTTTTGAGCGGCCAGTCTATGGGTCGATTACAGTAAATTTCATTTCTCGTGGCAGAGTGAAGAAAAACTAAAAATGAGCAGAAACGAAATATTTTCTCAATATACTCCTTTCCAAAATGTTCGCTGTAAACATAGTTATTTTATATTGATCGTTTCGTCAGTTCGAATTTATCCAAGCATGGCTTACTAAACTGTTTGCGAGCGATTTCAAAAGGAAATGCTTATTTTGCAATCACTTACAAACATTCTAGTTTCCCCAGTGTTTTTTTGTCGTATTAAAATAATTTTGTATATTTGGTGCAGAAAACTAAACATTTAGTTCGTCATTAAACAAAATACGTTTATATTTCGTCGTCACAAACAATTGTTTTCCTTCGATTTTGACACTACGAAATAATTGCGCGCTTGTCATGAAATTTATTTGACAGTGTGAATTCTCAGGATTGTTTCAAATCATAACGACATATGAAGTAGGCCTATCAGGACGGGAACGGCGATGTGACGTCTGCAGGTCGATTCATCCCGACACTGTGGTCCATTCACGGTTACTTCCAACTTCTCTGAAGCTCTGCTCAAGTTCTATTTCCATGATATTCCTTCGCCTCGTGCAAACAAAGCTTAACTAGGTCTGTAAAATTTCACCAAATGAACAATGCACCGCATTCGTGCGTGGTCAGTGCAGTAATAATATTTTTTATAAGAACTATTTGTTACAAGGCATTACCAACACACCTACTTTCTCCCCGTCTTTATTCATGTTAATTATAAATGAAATATTATAAATTATAAATAAAATGTAATTAAAAGTTCAATTTGACCCGCAGTAAAGTATTTTTGGTGTTAAAACAATTATAAAACGTTGTATATTTAGAAAACAACCAAGTACGTTATATATGGGGTGATTTTACAAATGTTTGATTGAAGAAATGTGAATAAACCACGAACAGACTATAATAACCCTTATGAAATAACTGTGGTCCCGTTGGATGCGATCACGACTGACTAAGTGGGACTCACGGTGACTGACGGGCAGTATGTCTGGCGACATCGATATGCTACTTGATTTAAGCCACAGAAGTCAAGTATCCGTTCCGTTAACTTCATTTAATTCCCATATACTAAAGAAAATATTCCCCGCCAACGTAGAAATGTTCACGTGGGGGGCCGTGGGGTCGCGGTGGTGTAGTGGTTAGACTACTCGCCTCCCACCCAGGTGAACCGGGCCCGATTCCCGACGGGGTCGCTCCCGGATTTTCGCATGTGGGAATCGTGCCGGACGATGCTGCTGGCCGGCGGATTACCTCGGGGCTCTCCCGTTTCCCCCGCCCTTGCATTCCGCCGCTGCTCCACCCTCATCTCACTCCACTTAACCTCATCGGCCCTCAAGACCTCGTTGTTAAGGCTCCGGCCTACCTGGCGCTTGAACTGCGCTGCAGTGTGTTTGAAATACTCGTTTTTCTACGAAGCTATTAAACGTGCGTCCAATTTGCGGCTCTACGGAAAGAACACGCACTTCAGACGAGGGCTGTTGAGTGCTTTCGAGACGTCACGCACGTTACAAACACCATTCCATAGCACTCCCAAATGGTTAAAAACTGCTTTTTCGAAGTGCTGTTTTTCAAAATATACGTGTCAGATACACACGGAACTAATTAAAAGGTCCTGCATTGAACCTTCGTACAGACTTCCCGCCAATAAAATAATAGGGCCATCGCTGAAAGTCCTATAGGTGGACGCAGTGCGACGAGAACACTGCGCGCTAGTTGAGAGCCTTGCGCTTAGCGGCGATGGCGCACCTGATGTGGGTGGCAGTGTCGCCCTTAACGCTCCCGCGCTTCTCGGCCTCAAACGCGGAAGAAAGCGCCAGGTAGGCGGGAGCCTTAAGGCTGTTTCCCTGGTTGGGAATTCGGTATAGGGTTACAGTAATGCTAAAGTAATTTGGTTTTTGAAGTCAATTTTTAAGATAAAAACTAAAAAAAAAAATCAAAGTGTGAGAAATAATACCCTCAAGTTCGCATAGAGGCAAATACTATAACAATTTGTTTTTCAGTCATTTTTTTATTTTATTATAAGATTTTTTGATCTTTCCAGGAAACATTAAATACATTAATTTTAGAAAAGGCTTATATAGCAAAGAACCAAGAATTTTTATGCTGAAGAAAGTTCCTGGTGATATATAGTATATATAAGTGTATACATACATATCTTTAACAGGAACGCAGGAAAATCTAATTTAATTACCATGTATTTCTATTTCCTTATACCAAATTATCGCCGCTTTCAAACCAAGCAACAGCCTTCAAGAGCCGGTCAAATCTCTCTACTCCACCCTCTCCCCTTCCCCGGCCGTAACTCTGGCACAGCCGAATTTTTCCCTCGGCGAGTGTTTGTGAGGCGCTAGTTTAATCACAGGCCACCCGGAGCGCGCTAGACGCCACAATCCTCGCCCAAAGCCCGACTTCTCACGAGGAGGGTTTCGCCAGCTTCTTGGTATTGGATTCGCGCTAACGCCTCGCGCGACGCACAAAGAGAAACGGAAGGCCGCGTCGAGCTGAAGGGAAATTCCCAGAATATTTGGCCTCCATAAGGCGCGAATCCCCCACGCGAGGGATCACGGCCGAGGGATGCGCTGCGGTGAGAAAGGTGTCGGGTTTAAGGTCTTTCTTTATTGCCACTTTCAAAATTTATTAAGGCGCGCCAAGGGTCAGCTGGGTTCTTCTCAGTGTCCCTTTGAGATGAAAGAACATTCGATCCAATAACTTATTTCGGAGTCGGAAATATACGTGAAATTTTTTTCTCCGCGTGCTCAACATCTATAGGTTTGAAAATAACAAAAATAAGAGGAAAATAAATGTATACGTTTTTCTTAAAGTGATTGTTATGGGAGTTATGCTCCCCCAAAAATGGAATTTAAATAATATTATTTTCGTTTAAAATATCAAAAACCACTTGCGTTTAAGCAACAAATACGTCAATTTTTTTTCTCTACGTGCTTAAAGTTTATCGGTTTGAAACAAAAAAAAAAAGGACGAAAATATATGTACTACTATCGCCTTAAGGTGATTATTATGGGAGTTACGCTCCCACAAGAACTGAATTTAAAAATTATTTTCGCCTAAAATACTAAAAAACCACTTGCGATTAAGCAACAAACCGGCGAATGGTGTTTTCTAGAACGGAAACCTTACACCTCTTAAAACGCGGTAAAAATGGGGGTTGGCATTTATATTTTTTATTTGACCCTAATACATACGCGATTTTTTTAAAGACATCTCATGAATCAGCTCGTCAAAATTAACAAAAAGTACCCATCACTAACTGCTACGATCACAACATAGTCCCAATACATTGGGAGCAAAACACACTTTAAAGAAAAATTACATTTGGTACAGCTTTATATTTTATTTTAATTGTAATTTGTAACTAATGTTTTTTTTTCATTTAAAACTATTATTTTTGCTATGCAAAATTATCTTGGTTGTACTATGTTGGCCCAAAAAAGGTTTNTTAAAAAACCACTTGCGATTAAGCAACAAACCGGTGAATGGTGTTTTGTAGAACGGAAACCTTACACCTCTTAAAACGCGGTAAAAATGGGGGTTGGCATTTATATTTTTTATTTAACCCTAATACATACGCGATTTTTTAAAGACATCTCATGAATCAGCACGTCAAAATTAACAAAAAGTACCCATCACTAACTGCTACGATCACAACATAGTCCCAATACATTGGGAGCAAAACACACTTTAAAGAAAAATTACATTTGGTACAGCTTTATATTTTATTTTAATTGTAATTTGTAACTAATGTTTTTTTTTTCATTTAAAACTATTATTTTTGCTATGCAAAATTATCTTGGTTGTACTATGTTGGCCCAAAAAAGGTTTACAGTTCATACCAATGCCGACAGTATGTTTTCCAACAAGTAATTAACACATCATCAACGAAGTCAGATTTGAATAAGACATGATTTGAGTATTAAAACATTGCTTTAAAACAATCATACAAATTTATAATGTTATTTCATCAGAAATTTGGCAATTCACTTTGTTGGCGTAATGTTGGTTACACAATGTTGGCCCAACAAAAGTTTACATACCAAATGCCAACAGTATGTTTTCCGACAAGATAAATATATCAGGTCATGAAGAACCTTCATATCATATCAAATTGACGAAAGTAGCATTGCTTTCATTCAATAAGGTTGTTTGTTCCATACTTATACATAAAATATTGGTTTCCCAATGTTGGCCCAACAGAAAAACACACACTTATTACTAACAGCACGTTTGCAAACTGTTAACCAACTTATTACCAATTATCAACCAACCATTTAAAATAAAAAACTTCACTTGCGATAGGTTATGGCGTTTTTTGATTTAGTGACGACATTGTCAGGAGGGTGCTACGTAATCTCGTAACATTTTCGTGGTAGCAAATTTCTGTTGGCATTTTCCGTGGGGCCAACATTGAATTAAATCGTGTGCTCAAACCCAACGTATAGCTAACCTTTCCAACCAAGTGTCAACGTTGCGCCAACGTAGGTTGCTACTTGGGTAGTTGTCGGTGTTGTTGAAGTCATCTGGTATAATTCATTCATGGTTACTACCAACTTTTCTGAAGCCTCACTGAATTTATGTTTTCAGATAATTCCTCCGCCTCATGCAAACAAAGCTTAACTAAGTATAAAATATTACACGAAAGGGGCGACGGACCGCATTTGTGCACATTCAGTTTAATAATATTTTTAATGTGAATTATTGCTTAATCGGCATTACCAACACTGCTTTTATTCATACTAATTATAAATAAATTATTATAATTTATAGATAAAATATAATTAAAAGTCCTATATAACCAAAAATAAGAACATTTTATATTAACAGCAGTATGAAACGCTTTGATACATGACATACTCAGGAAACAATCAAACGCGTCCTATATGGGGTGATTTTTCAAAGGTTTGATTAAAAAAGAGTGCAGATACTGCAAATAGACTATACACGTTACAGTAGGCCTACCTTGTCACTGTAAAAAAATACATTAAAAGCTTTCTGTCTAGCAATAAAAAACATTTCTTTGAGGCTGTTTTGTCCACGCTAAAAAAAAATCTTGCTTCAATTCAAAGGGAAAGTTAAATAAACTTATGTTCGTTGTTAATTTTTTTTTTTAACATTTTTATTTTATTGTGATATTAATTTCCTTTGCATCATGGGAAATATTTCCTTGCGTTTGTTTTGCTTTCATGCAACAAAGAAATGTTGCTGCACACCAAAGGTAAAAGTTAAGTGACATTAAAATTTTCTTTCGTTCATTATAGTTTNCGTAATGTTGGTTACACAATGTTGGCCCAACAAAAGTTTACATACCAAATGCCAACAGTATGTTTTCCGACAAGAAACCAACACATCACTAACGAAATCAATTAAAAATAATACATTGGGCGTGTGTTAAAATATCGCATTTAAACAGTCTTACAAAATAGTGTTATTTAATCAGAAATATGGTAATTACCATTGTTGGCATAATGTTGATTACACAATGTTGTCCCAACTTAACAATTAGTACAAATTACCAACCGTTATGTTCCCAACATTGATACAACACATAGTCAAATGAACACAAAGGTAAATATATCAGGTCATGAAGAACCTTCATATCATATAAAATGGACGAAAGTAGCATTGTTTTCATTCAATAAGGTTGTTTGTTCCATACTTATACATAAAATATTGGTTTCCCAATGTTGGCCCAACAGAAAAACACACACTTATTACTAACAGTACGTTTGCAAACTGTTAACCAACTTATTACCAATTATCAACCAACCATTTAAAATAAAAAACTTCACTTGCGATAGGTTATGGCGTTTTATGATTTAGTGACGACATTGTCAGGAGGGTGCTACGTAATCTCGTAACATTTTTGTGGTAGCAAATTTCTGTTGGCATTTTCCGTGGGGCCAACATTGAATTAAATCGTGTGCTCAAACCCAACGTATAGCTAACCTTTCCAACCAAGTGTCAACGTTGCGCCAACGTAGGTTGCTACTTGGGTAGTTGTCGGTGTTGTTGAAGTCATCTGGTATAATTCATTCATGGTTACTACCAACTTTTCTGAAGCCTCACTGAATTTATGTTTTCAGATAATTCCTCCGCCTCATGCAAACAAAGCTTAACTAAGTATAAAATATTACACGAAAGGGGCGACGGACCGCATTTGTGCACATTCAGTTTAATAATATTTTTAATGTGAATTATTGCTTAATCGGCATTACCAACACTGCTTTTATTCATACTAATTATAAATAAATGATTATAATTTATAGATAAAATATAATTAAAAGTCCTATATAACCAAAAATAAGAACATTTTATATTAACAGCAGTATGAAACGCTTTGATACATGACATACTCAGGAAACAATCAAACCCGTCCTACATGGGGTGATTTTTCAAAGGTTTGATTAAAAAAGAGTGCAGATACTGCAAATAGACTATACACGTTACAGTAGGCCTACCTTGTCACTGTAAAAAAATACATTAAAAGCTTTCTGTCTAGCAATAAAAAACATTTCTTTGAGGCTGTTTTGTCCACGCTAAAAAAAAATCTTGCTTCAATTCAAAGGGAAAGTTAAATAAACTTATGTTCGTTGTTAATTTTTTTTTTAACATTTTTATTTTATTGTGATATTAATTTCCTTTGTATCATGGGAAATATTTCCTGGCGTTTGTTTTGCTTTCATGCAACAAAGAAATGTTGCTGCACACCAAAGGTAAAAGTTAAGTGACATTAAAATTTTCTTTCGTTCATTATAGTTTTTTTTTTACATAACGGAACTTTCTAGATGCTAGGTAAAAAAATAACAAATATCTTAGATCTTCGACATAATGGTTTAACCCTCAAAATACAGTCCCTGAATTTATCGTAAGTAATAGTGATGAATTATTGTAACGACAACGCAAGGTTATCATTGCCATTAATGTGTAAATGAAACAAAAATCTTGTTGTTTTAACAAACCTACATTGCAGTGGTTCGTATTTAACGATAATGTCTTTTTGCGACGACAAAACCTGTGTTGCGGCAAAGAAAGCGTTTTTAGAGCGCCATAAAAAAATTCCTGGTTTCTCTGTTAGCCACAGTGCACGCCACTTCTTGGCCACAGCAGTCACAAGTCACCTTTAACGTTTTCGACGTCCGCAAAACGTTTACCCCAATGCGAGTTCATAGAGGACCGAATAAGTGAAAGTCGTCTGAAGATAAGCTGGTGCTGTAAGGCGGATGTTGAAGAAATTGCCACACAATTTTCCAAGCTGTCTTCTGCAGAAGTTCGACCGTATGCCCGGCATTGTCGTGAGGGAGCTTTACTCCACAGTCAGTAGGCCTGGGTGTCATTTCGTTTTCCTGCGGCAGTTGTCTGGGCACTTATCGTGAGCACGCTTGTGTAGTTAAAGCCATAATCTATTACGTTGTACGTTGACGAAGGTGTCCAGTGTGGACCGGCCGAATTAAATAATAAGGTTTTACATGTCAAATAACTGAAAGTGTGACTCTGCCACTTTTCACAATATCGCTCTCAAACAAAAAACACTGTTTATCTTTTCCCGGGGCCACATTTCCTCCTCGTAAATGCGTTACTTCTACAAGCCAACGCACGTGTGCAAATACGAACAAATTTATTCGGGAGTGAAAGTGTGTTTAGCTTACAAACTATCTCGTGACAGTTATTTGTCTGACACACGATTGCACCAGAGCATTTGCAAGTGACTACAGAGATACTTTTGTCGCACCAAAAAACTGTCTCCAAATCTCTTCAGTAGTTGTTACATCCAGTCTTCGTTACCTCTTCTACACTGGAGTCGACACTTCCGTACATCGGGGCCGCGGTGGCTGAGCGGTTAGCCTGCCTGCTCGTCTCCCGCCAAGGCGAACCGGTGTAAATCCCCGGCCGGGCAACCGGACTCTCGCATTTGGGAATCTTGCCGGACGATGCCGCTGGTCGGCGGGTTTTCTCGGGGCTCTCTCGTTTCCCCCCCGTTTCCTCACCTCAATCACCCTCGTCGGCTCTCAAGACCTCCCTGTCAAGACCCGCCCAAATCCCTTCGCTCACTCACTTCCACATATCCGTAGTTGGGAGTCGCCAGGAATATTTCACATTTTGGGCGTGAACGCGCCTTGAACCAGTGCAATCGCGGCGCCGTCGCGTAATGAATTGCCCACGACGTCGTTATTTTCTCGGGAACTTTTAACTGCATCGAGGCTCCTAACCTCGTGATCGGGAGATTGCTCGGAGTTGCTGAGGATAAAAGAACCCCGAAGCACCGCTAACTCTTCCCCTCTTTCTTTTTATTTTTATCTCTTTCTTAGCCCCTTCCGACCCCACTACGCTGTCCGGCGACGAAAGCTTCTTACAAGACTCCCCCGCGCGGAATAACAAGTAGCTATAGTCGAGGAACCCCTTCTAAATTCTCGCCTCATCAGTTACTATTGTGTCAGCACGGAGGTCACCGCTGAAGCACCAGCCACACAGTCTATTCGCGACATCTTCACACTTTTTTTGAATCGAACCTTTTGAGTTAATTTGATAGATTTGGGCGGCTCTTAAAGAGGTATTGAGAGCCGATAAGGGTGAAACTAGGTGATAATGGAGCAGCGCCGGAATGCAAGGAAGGGGGAAACGGGATATTCCCGAGAAAACCCACCGACCAGCAGCGTCGTCCGGCACGATTCCCACTTGCGAAAATCCGGGAGAGACCCGGCCGGGAATTTAACCAGGTTCGCCTAGGAGGGAGGCGAGCAGTCTAACCGCTAAGTCACCGCGGCCCCTCAAACCTTTGAAAAATCACCCTATGTATAACATGTTTGGGTGTTTCCTGAATATGTCACTTAACACAAGCGTTATATACTTATGTTAACATAAGGGTGTTTTATTTTTAGNTATTTTTGGTTAAATTGAACTTTTACGGATTCTTATCTATAAATTATAATATTTCATTCCTTATTAATATTGACAGAAAGAAAGAGAAAATATATGTGTTGGTAATGCCTAGTAAGAACTAGTTCTCATGCAAAATATGATTTACCTGAATGCGCACATACGCGGTGCGTAGTCATTGGTATAGTTATCTAAACTTAGTTAAGCTTTGTTTGAATGAGGCGGAGGAATACCTGAAAGTAGAACTGATGCAGAGATTAAGAAAAGTTGGAAGTAACCATTAATGCACTAGAGACGGCAAGACCCATTAGAAATGAGACAAACCGTGAAACGGCATTTAAACATTACCTTCGTTGTATGAAGATTATTTCATGCATTTTACCTCATTAGAAAAAAAATTATTTCGTGTTTTAAATTATATTTTTAGTGGATGGGTAACAGTTAGTCGTCCTCTTAGCGCGATCAGCGATATAATTAAAAGTTTCATCCGTTTCGAGTCACTGCATTAATGCTCAGAACAATAACTTTTGACTAACAGCGAATTTGGAAACATTAAAAACAATACAAATAACACCAGAACGTATGCCGATTTAAAATAAATTCACCAAGTGTGTGATTCAACGAAAAACTAATTGCGTTCTATAGTCCAAATGCAATAAAAAATGTTATAACTCGCATTTATACGTGACAACAAAATCCCCAAAAACCACTGCGAAAATACCTAACGACTCGTCCAACAATTTGCTGACACCAGTATCTCAGCTAGTTATAGTTAGATTCTAGTAGGTATGAAAATGGGAGGTTTCCAGGTAAAGTAAAATCAAGGGCTCTTGCCATACCAAGCCTGGAGCCACAGAATTTAAATGGGGAATCAATATTAAAGAAATTCCTTCTCAATGCATCAGTTTTAAAAATAACCATTTCAAACATGACGTTTCTTATGGGATACTGGCGCCATAAGAAATATTGCCAGTTTTTATGTTCAATTTTTTTTCTACAATTTTTCATTTGGCATACAATTTCAATTTTACAAAAAATTAATTAATGAAAAATATTTTATTTTTTATTTTTTAGCGCGACAGTAACCTGAGAAAGTTGCGATGAATATATTTTTTTTATTGGGAAGGTTATATTTAAAACTGATGCACCGAGAAGAAAATTCTTTAACGTCGATTCCCCATTTAAACTTCTTGGCTGCTGTTTTGGTAGGCAAAGCCCTTAAATTGTCATGCAAATTTTTATGTCGTATTAAGGCCCCCACCTACCTGGAGCTTTATTTCCGCATTTGTGGCCGAGAAGCGTGGGAGCGATAAGGGCGATACTGCCACGCGCATCAAGTGCACCATCGCCGCTAAGCGCAAGGCTCTGAACTGGCGCGCAGTGTTCTCGTCACCCTGCGTGTACCTATGGGACTTTCAGCGGTGACCATATAATTTTATTGGTGGAAAGTCTGGGGAAAGGTTCAATGAAGGGCCCTTGAGTAGTTTTGTAGGGTTCTGAGGCGTATATTTTGAAATACAGCGCTTTGAACCATTTGGGAGTGCTATGGAATTGTGTTTCTAACGTGCGTGACGTCTGTAAAAGCACTCAACAGCCCTCGTCTGAAGTGCGTGCTCCTTCCGTAGATCCGCACGTTGGACGCACGTTTAATAGCTTCGTAGAAAAACGAGTATTTCAAACACACTGCAGCGCAGTTCAAGCGCCAGGTATGCAGATGAGCCTTAAGTATTGCATGGAAGTACTATGTAATTAATCACGCAAGTCATTTAACTAGTATGCCTATAGATGTTACTTCTGTTGCAATGCGATATGTGTTATATACACGACTTCATAACCATGACTTACAGGTCGCAGGTCAGAGAAAAACTACATTCGCTCTAAAATCTCTTTCAGCTAACCAAATTTCACTTCAAATTTTCTTCAAATTTATGAATTCAATTCATTTAATGCTGTGTGACATCACACGGACGTCATAATTGTGGCCATTTTGTTTTTTCCATTGAATTACTTAAAATTCCTTCAAATGTTTTCGTTTAGAACGTGTTCTATAATTTCTTGTATACAATTATTTTCAACTAGCACTCCGAATTGTTAAAACGGTATACATATAAAGTATAGTGTATTAATACAGTAATGTATGCGTTTTTAAACTACACAAATATGTTCATATATTTAATTTATACAAAGCAAATATACTATCTAGTAAAAAGGTTTGCTTTAAATTCGACAAATTATTTTCGGGTAGTGCATGGTTTGTAGAAGTTTAAAATAAAAGTTACTGAACTTCATTATAATTGTTTTAACTAAAATATTCACAAAAAATTTTCATGTTGCCATATTAATATTTATTGAATTATGCTACATGGGTGGAAAGCTTTTCAAAACTTAATTCAATTTCTATTAAATTCAATTCATTGAAGTAGGCTACGCGTAAACACTTTACTTATTCAATAAAATTTTGTAGTCAGAATCGTTAGACACATTTATTAGACACTGGAACTAGGTTTATAATCATAGATAAACTACGAGTATGTACACATTTGAATTTCTTCACTTTATTAGTTTAGTTTGCACGCAATTTATAGCGACAATGTGATGTCATTTAGAGAGAAGCTTTGATGAGACACTGAAGTAATAATTTATTCGGATTCAGAAAAGGATATACAGGCCGAAATGATCAACCCAACCATATTTGTTCGTTCATACAAAGTTCTCGCAGTTTTTATTGTTTACAGTGGATTATGAACTCATCACGCAGAATGCCGAAAAGCCCCAGAAAGCCCTTACGGCTACGGCTTATTTGCTAATTGATAATCTCACACCTAAAAATATTTCGTGCACCATGACTGGAGTGGTGCTTGAGTTCTCTACACACAACACGCATGCATAAAATACCACCGGCATTCGGTCTTTGTTTTATTTTATTCAAAATATTTGGAACTCGGTAATCCTATTTTCAAATAAAGGGTTTGATATAAACGTTGTGTTAATAAATACACTGAAGAGCCAAAAAAACTGGTATAGGCATGCGTATGCAAATAACGGAGGTATGGAACCAATCAGAGTAACGCGATGCGGTCGGGAGCTAGATCGGTTACTGCTGCTACAATGGCAGGTTATCAAGATTTAAGTGAGTTTGAACGTGGTGTTATAGTCGGCGCACGAGAGATGGGACATAGCATCTCCGAGGTAGCGATAACATTTGGATGTTCGTGTACGACCATTTCACGTGTGTACCGTGAATATCGGGAATCCGGTAAAACATCACATCTTCGACATCGCTGCGGCCGGAAAAAGATCGTGAAAGAACGGGACAAACGACGACTGACGAAAATCATTAAACGTGACAGACGTGCAACCCTTTCTCAAATTGGCGCAGATTAGATTTGTGGATTGACCTGCAGGATTCATGGTGTGAATTGCATCCTACATACCTTCAGACATCAGTAGAGTCCATGCCACGTCGTCTTGCGGCACTTCTGCGTGCTCGGGGGGCCCTACACGATATTAGGCAGATGTACCAGTTTTTTTGGCTCTTCAGTGTATAATAATAATCATGCGTGCGGTTTGTTTATAAATAATATATTGTTACTATTTTTCTAACTGTTTGGGCGTAACCAAGTTCTTTTAGGGGTGGAGGTTATACCGAGGTTTTGAATGCTATGAACTTAATGATGGCAATTATATAGGATGTTTTTGAACAATACCAACAAACTCCGGCAGGTTATTCCTTACGAAAAGTTAAGGAGAAAACCTTCGTACCACTTTCCCCTTAAACGATTATTAATGGAGATTTGCGCCCCCGAAAATCGAGTTTCGAAATGCTTTTTGTCAAAAATAGTAGTAATTACTTGCGATTAGGTAACAAGTCTGTGAATAGTTATTTGTTTAACGGAGGTCTTACACCGCTTAAAACGCGGTTGGTAATATCCCCTTCATTAAGTAAATAGCGGTTGCCACCCTACGTTTGCATTAAACTACGTAACAATATGCTGTATAGTATAGTCGCGGTTTATTCAATATTTTTGAATTAAACCTTTGAAAATTCACCTCATGTATGAAGCATTTCGTTGTTTTATAAAAATGACACGTATTAGAAGGGTTTTATAATTGTGTTAATCTAAAAGTAACTTATTTTTAGTTAAATTTAACTTTTACTTATATTCTGCCAATAAAATATAATATTCAATTAGCAATTAATATGAATAAATGCAGGGAGAAAAAAAGGTGTGTTGGTTATGCCTAGTAAGAAATAGTTCTTATGAAAAATAATATTACACTGAGTGCGCACGAATCCGGCGCGGTGTCTCTTTGGTGTAATTTTTTTTAGACTTAGTTAAGATTTATTTGCACGAGGCGGAGGAATAGCGTGGAAGTAGAACTTCAGCAAGGCTTCGGAAAAGTTGGAAGTAACCGTGAATGGATCATAACAGGCGCAAACAATCAATCAAGTTGTTACGATCATGCAACCAGGCCTCGCTAGCCTGGTCACACCCGCAAACGTAATCGCCTGTGATATGGGCAAGAGCCGTGAGCGCCTAAACCACAACAGAAGGGATCCTCTCCAACAGTTGTAAGACGTGGCCCTTTGTTGGTCAACACACGGCCGATATGGAGGCAGGGAGCGTGTCGGACGGCGTCTTTGTCGCCGAGACACTGCGCCGTGAAGACGTGAGGACATGGAGTGTATGGACCACCTCAGCACGTCTACACACGTCAGTCTTCGGAACCATGATTAAGGTGAAGACTTTCCTTATAAGCAGCTTCAAAATTATTTAATAACGCGCTGTGGCTGGTTAACATAAAAAAGTAATAACTATAACGTAATTTTAACCTTTTAATATACCTCAAAGCTCCCACCAACTTAAGTAACATGTGTTGTAACGAGTTGAAACTCTTATTCAACTAATACAACGATCACAGGCTTGCGATGAAAAACCCCTTTTTTGTTTATAATTTTACCTCTTTTATATGTATTTTGGTGTACTGAATTTGAAAACGGTACTCAAATTCTCAGATAATGCCAGGTTTCCCCACAAAATAGGGTTATGTAACTGATTAATGTAAGCTGCACATTTTTCATCTTTAAGGAACTTATTTACTTCATACCTAATCATTTTGAAAAAAAAAAAGTCTCAAATACTTTTGTTATGTTTACTTTTGTTGCACTCTTCACAGTGTCAATCCGAACACTGTGCACAAGCGGAAAAACCAAACCAGCTCCTTCATGACCAAGAGAAAAAGGGACTACATTACTACTAAATTAAATTAATTAGTAAATTTAAACATTTTGGAAATATTATAATAAAATATAGATTTACAAATGTGTTTTGTTCAATAATACACCCCCGAATAATTGAGCAACAACAGTACACAGGCTTACAGTACAAAGGCGTATTGCCAAAAATTGGCACGTGATAGAGAAAAACTGAAGTCAGTTTCGGATTCAGCAACCAAAAAAACATGCTAGGATAGCATAACTTTTGAAAGAAGTTTTCAATGGCCCAAATTTTACAGACCTGTGTTATCAAACCTACATAATTCAGTCTATCTCTGAGTACGCATCCCCTAAATAATTTTAATGTGTAATTTAAAAAAACCAAAATAACAACAATGTGCTAGGAGTGTGAAAGAATCGATTGCTTGATGCATTTACTTCTGTAAATGTATAAGTTTGTATTACTTCAATACATTAGTTTACTACAGTATTATCTGCCTTGTGTTTATTTTGAAGTCACAGTACATTAATAATTACTTATTAACTAGTGTGCCTTCTGAGCGGTGCACAATATGTACATCAACGTGCCATCATAATTTGTTAATGGAACTCATCCTAACTTAGGTTTATTCTACTCAGGTTAAGAACAAAACGTGATTTCTTATGGAAGAGTTTGGAAAAGTGAAAGTTTCCACCGCTAGGTGCGCAGTGTTCGAAAGGTAACTTTTAATTAAACATTTTAACGTACGTGAATAATAAGAGAATGATTTTACTTAGTTACGAAGATATTTTACATTAGATTTATAATTATTACAATTATCCTTTTTTTTTTTTAACGTAAAAATAGAGAAAATCTGGTACATTGCCGACACTAGCGCTTACCTAGTGGCGGAAAGTTTTGTTTGCCATACTTTTAACGTTGACCTTTCCAACCTGCAGGAGAAGTAGCCTTACTTTAACTCACGACTCGCATACGACTCTTTGCACGTTTAAAGTACAGTGAGCTCTATTCGTTTTTCTCTCACGTATCGTTATGTCACACGTCATAAGTTGAGTGTGTTGCCAACTTGTACGGCCAATCTCTTTCTGTCTGAAATGCATCACTTTCTCGAAAACGGTTCACCCGAGAGTGTTCCGACCAGGTAAACTTTTCTGTTAATTTAAACGTCCTGATACATGAATTGTGTTAACAAATCGTTTGCAGCTTATTGTTGCAATGTTCCAGGCAGACATAGGGTAGCAACCCCAATTTACGTAACGAAGGGGGATGATACTACCAATCGCGTTTTCAGAGGTGATAAGATCTCCGTTATACAAACCACTATTCAGAGACTTGTTACTTAATCGCAAGTACTTCCTGATATTTTTAAGCTAAAACATTTCAAAACTCTATTTTGGGAGGATATAGTTCCCTTAATAATCTCTTAAAAGCAAAGTGGTATATCGATTTTCGTCTCATATTTTCGTACGGGATGAACTTCCGTAGTTTGTTGGTGTTGTTCAAAAACCTCCTATTTGTGGAAACAAAACAAGTTTTAGTACCTGCTCCAAACTGCCAGTTCGTGCGTATATTTAATACAGGTCAATACGATAGAATACCTATTGCGATATTGCGATACATATGCATTTGTAACTACTGAGCGTTAATTAAAGCAATATACCATGAACGATTAAAGAAGATACACTAGAATACAGTCGGGGTTGCGGTGGTATAGCGTTAGATTACTCACCTCCCACACCCAGGCGAACCGGGTTCGATTTTCGCATGTGGAAATCGTGCCGGACGATGCCACTGGTCGGCGGGTTTTCTCGGGGATCTCTCGTTTCCGCCGCTCCTGAATTTCAGCGCTGCTCCAAACTCACCTCGCTTCACCCTCATCGTCTCTCAAGACCTCGACGTTAAGAGCCGCCGAAATCTCTTCACTCACTCATTCGAATCACAGTCAAACATACTACAAACAACATCTACTCGAATTATACTGAAATATAGACTAAAATGCAAATCTTATAAACGAATTAAAGTAGAATTCCCTTTCTCAACGAAACTAGACTACTGTTAGTTCAGTCAGAAATAAATCAAATTTAACCAAAATATGAAAATAATCCTATACATTAAACAGTTTCCACTTTTATACTTTTTTTTAAATTAAATTTCCTGCCATTTCTTTTGGTATATTAGTGAGTCTTTGAATAACAATATTCCACACGTTTATGTTGTAATCATTCTTCGCTCCCACACATTCCTCCCGAAAATGTTTTTCCGACGCAAAAACGACTTAACTTCTGTAGCACGAGAAATAACCGACATTAATGCACCACGCTTGTTATTAAAATACCGCGTGTCACGATTTTAACAACTGTTTTTTTTGCCACTGCCCAGTTCTTTCCATTTTAGTTTTCAAATACACTAACAGGCAATAAATGTTTTTTTTTTGCGCATGCATTTAGTATACGTTCATAATGAGAAAAGCTAGATATTTCTATATTTAAAAGCTAATAATACGCCAGAAGTAAATGTTGTCCAATGTAACAGTTTTTTGTACGTTTACAAGGAAAAATTGCTGTAGAAGAGGGTCAATTTTTTTTTGCAGAGCTACAAAATATTTTTTGTAAAACTTGCAGTGCATATATTTGTAATATTTCAATTGTGAAGCGGAAATAAAATTACTTTTATTATGCTCGCTAAAAAAATTGTAACGAGAAAGTAAGACAGACATGCGAGCACCGAGACTTGAACCATCGTACTTCGTGTTGCAACCGTATACACTTTACGACACAATCACTTCCTCTTACAGTCTTTGTGGATATTTCGGTCGTGTGTTTAAAGTGTATTAGCTTTGGGGAGAATGTAACGATATCACCACTTGGGAAGGGTCGAGGCTTGATGATTAAAAATAATTACTGCGCTTCAGCACGACATTAAGTCCGCAGGTGGATTGAACGGGAAATTAATAACGGCAGAATGAATTGTTTTATGGATGTTTGTGTCAGGATGGCAGCTATTGTAACTACAAACCTACAAATTATAATTACAATCTGCTTGATCGGTTACAAAGAAATATTCGGCAGGTTGAATGCAAGCTGGCAGCGTGGTCGCGTGAGCTCATCTCTCCTACGAAACTAAAGTAAACGACAATCAAGTTTTCCAAGTTCGGAAAGGACGTTGAAATATGTAATTTCCTCTTCATCCAAATATTATCATTCAATGGCAGGGCATTCGTTACAATGTTCACTCGTTCGTAAATTTTATTTCGCGACTTAAAGCGATTCCTGGTCATTACAAACATTTTTTTAGATGAATTAAAAAAACTGACCTTGTAACTTTACAAGGAAGGAGTTTCACAAAGTATATTCTCATTAAAATCTACAACAATATATATCAGTGGATTATATCATGTGTAAAGTATGCTCCGGAAAAGTTATATATTTGTGTACACGAATTATTCCCTGAATTTGTTTGCATTTTGTTAAAGGCATTGTTTTTCAACGTAAGCCATCATACACAAAGTTTGGAGAGTTGGCGATGAATGAGGAGAGAAGGAGGGAAATATAATCCACAGCCGAAGTACTAGAGAATGTCCGAGATGATTTAACCGCTTCAATGCCTCTGCTAAAAGCATTTAAAATGAAAAATGCTGTCCTGGTTACATTAAATTCAACAGAGAAAGCCAACTAAAATACGAAAGGAAAAAAAAATTTCCTATTCAAAGTACCCTTCAATATTATTATTACTTCCAGAAAAAAAGTCCTCCAGTATGGGTGAAAAACTCTTCGCCAAGGTTTCCAATTATCCGCGAGGCCAATATTTTAAATTACTTTCAACTTGCAGATATTCGTTTAACCTCACAGTTCCCAATGTATAACACGTATAACAGTATATTTAACACGTGCTGATATCTCTAAAATAAATGATATATTTAAGGCTAAAGGGTGCAACTTTCCAAGTTACAATAAATTGTAAGCCAGGAATTTATTATCTGTGTTGCTGAAAAGGTGAATTGCCATTCGCGTTATAAAAAGACTGAACTAATACAAACAGAGAAGATAAATTGACTTAATGGGTTAAAATATCTTATCATGTTAAGGTAACTGTCTATCTGAATGAATAGCGCTAGTTTAATGCGTTATTTATTCCATTCCGTTTTTTTAAAAATGAAATGGAAGTTTAATTTTTAAAGAGCTTTATCATTTACACTTCACTGGCCTAAAATACGGAGCGACGTCAAAATGTATTAAGATTTTCTTCCGTAAAGTCACCCAGTAAAACAAAACAAATGAAAGAATCAAATTTTCAGTCGTATTGGTACTTGCAGAGAAGTTATTATCCTTTACAATACGTATATAAAATGAAAGTACAGTGTATAATTTTAACATTCCACTCCCCCCTTCAGCTTTCATATATAGTTTATTTACAATAATAAAGACATGTGAACAACTGATGTTCAAGATTAACTTAATATTATATAATTATTATCACTGTTTTCAATAAAAACTAATAAGATAATATGTTAGAAAAAATATTCCAAGCATAACTTTACACAGAGATGGTAAACAAACAAAATAACGTTTTATCCCTCAATACGAATATATTTTCCGTACAGTATTTTAAAATAGTTTTTCGAGATACTCCGGGATTTGCTAAAGAATAATGCACTTTTATTAGAGATAACTTGCTTCTTATATGTACCAGTTATCACTTTTAGTGTTTACAGTAAAAATACAACCGGAAAATTGGTCATAAATGTAGTAGTCAGAGCATAAAATTAAATTATAAAACGCGAGGTTTTAGCATACATCAGTAAAATTCACTTCTTTTAGTCAAAGAAAAAAACTAACTGTGTGAAATAAAGATGTTTTTATGTCGGACATGAAAACTAAAAAGTTTTGAGGGTCACGTTTTCTCATGCACTTAAAAAACAGATAAAGTAATGCATTTAACACGGAAATAACACCAAATTTTTAATATAAATCTTCGAATATTTTTTATATATTTTACATTTGTAGTCGAGGAATGAAATTCGGTCTCCTTCCACAGCAAGTTACGCATTTTGACAACATTTATAGGCTGTGGAAGTTTTAAAATTACCTTAGGAGAAGAATGGGCATGGGAGTTGCCCGCTCCACATGCGGGGCACGCCTGATGGAAGAATAACATGCAAGGGTACCAGTTGCCCCTCATGCGGGAGACGACTAAAGGAAGAATAACAGGCAAGGGTACCAGTTGCCCCTCATGCGGGAGACGACTAAAGGAAGAATAACAGGCAAGGGTACCAGTTGCACCTCATGCGGCAGACGACTAAAGGAAGAATAACAGGCAAGGGTACCAGTTGCCCCTCATGCGGGAGACGACTAAAGGAAGAATAACAGGCAAGGGTACCAGTTGCCCCTCATGCGGGAGACGACTAAAGGAAGAATTACGGGAATGGAGCCTACTGCTTTACTTGTGCAGCACACTTAACTAAAGAATATCATACAAATGAACTGGCTGACCCATATGCTAGATACATCTGACGATAGAATGAACAAGGGTACCACCTACCGCACATGCAGGACAGACCTGGTGGGAGAATGACGGAATGTAATGACGAAGGAAATGGGAGAACTCCGTGAAAACCTTCCTGTAAACTAGAAAGCGATCCCGCTGGCATTTAATTAATCTCGCCGCTGCACAAATGAACGTGGCACTTTTTTTTTTTGCAATTCACGCTATTCTGAGAGCTCTAGCTTATTTTTGGAACTGTTAGTTTGTTAACTGCCCTACCATGCACACGATCCCCTTATTCTATCTAAGAGTGCGACACGGTATACAGCGCAATGACCAGAGAAAGCATTTTAATCACTGTTCCACCAGGGGGCAGAGTGGTGGAAATCACCACCGGCCAAATCGTCGTTGCATGTTTTCGTCTGGAGCGGGAAATAACCACCTGCGAATGCACGCCATGTTTACACTGGCCGCCAGCTATTCGAAACCATTTAAATTCTCGTACCACCTCCCCGTCCCCCACATCCNTCTCTCTCTCTCTCTCTCTCTCTCTCTCTCTCTCTCTCTCTCTCTCTGTGATGTTTGCTCGTCCAGGATTGCCGTGTATAAAACGTCCCAGGGGTTCGGAGAGGGCTCTATAAATAACTCGACTGGAATGTCCTAGCTCACCTACACCCAACTTTTTTTTTTGCAAATACCTGTCTGTATTTAAACGAGTGCGGGCCATCGCAGTGTATCTACTTACGCGTGCGATTAAAGGGTGATTTATGAATCCGGCTCGTGCTACCCCCCTCCCTCCTCCCTCAAGCGAGCTCGGGATGTGAAAAGTGCCGCAGAGGAGGTAAAATGTGCCCAATACGTTTTTTAAAGCGACAAATGGGCAACACGTTTAAATGTCCTGTGAAGTTAAAACTGTGGAAAAGTAAAATGGCAATGAGACGTTTCTGAGCATATTTGTCATTTACTTTCCTCTAACATCTCTCTGGAGCAAGAATCTGGAGAAATTTGTGCCACTGTTTACCCAGTGAAGAAAAAGCAGAAGAATATTTGCAAAGCATAAGAGAAAATATGTATACAGTATATTGTATTAACATTCGTTCTATGAATCTTACCCCAAGAAAATAATTTCATTATAATACAATTGCTCTGTAACATGTAACTTTGTAAAATTAAGAAAATAGTTTTTAGAAAAAATTGAGATGGAATAATTGATTATGTACTTAACCCAAGTTAATTTTTATAAACAGATCTTAAAATTTATATATTCACAATTTACTCTAATAGATGTTTGGCATTTCAAATTATTTAAACACACGGAGAAGAGTGTTTACCTTAGTCAAATAAAAGTCATTAAAGTCTTTTTTAAAAGTAAACAATTAAATGCATATGTAAAAACAAAATTTATTAGCTAAAGCTTTTATACATTAAAAGTAAAATCAAAAAAAGATAATAAATATTATGTTGAAAATTTTTTTGTAGGTAATTACATGTCGTAGATAAACTTTGAAAATTTTTTTAATTAAAATATTTTTAAACCAGTAAAAATGTCGAGTTTGAAAAGTAACTTTAGTAATTTTTTATAGCCGAATACTGATGTGTTGCTTGCTTGCTACAGGTTATTCACGGTAATTTAAGCCCTTTTGAAAACCCTGCTTATCATATATTTGTATGACCGAGCGAGGTGACGCAGTGGGTACTCACTGGACTCGCATTCAGGAGGACCTGGATTCGATTCCCGATCCGGCCATCCTGATTTCTATTTGCCATGGTTTCTCGAAATCACTCCAGGCGAATGCTGCGATGGGTCCTTAGAAAAAGCCATGGCTGATTCCTTCCCAAATCCCTCTTCCCTGAGCAGCTTGCTCCGTCTATAATGACTTCGCTGTCGACGAGAAGTTAAGCCCAACTACCTGCCTACCTACCTACCTACCTACCATCTATTTTTGTGTGCACATTATGAATTCTTCCACACATACAAAAATTAGCATTGCAATGGGCGCGATCACTTTATACATACGTCGGTAAATAGAAACTGCGAAATTATTATAAAATTAAACATTTTACACATTTGTAACTTTTTGCACAAATAGGCATTGAAAACAAAAAGCAAAATAAATAATTTCAGTATCCACAAACGTTTACCTTGAAGTAATTTCCTAGATCACTAAGCTCAATTCTTCCCAAGCCATGACAATCTTCCCTTAAGTAAATACAAACATATATTTACGTTAAGAGTTTTCCAAATACTTAAATACGAGGTGGTCGTGTGTTTAGCGTCTTGGAATGGCAAAGAAAAAAAAAAGAAAAAAAAAAGGCGGGGGCACAGTCTTGGTGCTGACAAAGTATTTTTTTTTCGGAATAGACTTCTAACGTTTTATTATTTTTAATTGCTCTCATACTTAATCACTACATTTATTTTCTAGCAGAACAGAAAAATTCAAATACAAGAATTTTATTTGTATTATTACAATCATATTTATTTTACTTTTTCAAGAAACATTTGTGCAGTCCTACACAAGAATTTTTGGGAACAGGGTTTCCAAGGATTGTGCTTTCAAAAGTTAAAACAAATTTTTTACAGTGCAAATTAGTAAAGCTAGGTATCTTGCATACATTAAAATTAATTAAGTAAAAGTTTAAATTTGTGTCAAGTTGGTTTACATGCTGTGCAGTTTCCATTTTTTTTTTTTAACCAACATAGTAATACAAGATTGCGACAGTTATTTCGCCCCCTTGTGTTACCAACAATGCATTTGGCAACGGAACGATATTTCGCCTGTTTTCTAACGTAGCTGGTTTTCGGCAGATAGAGAACTTTTGAAGTTGACCTTTCAAAATAAACCCCAAAATCGTATATTCGACTAGTAAACTTGGCAGCGATGTATCACTAGTTCCACGTATTGACTTCGCATTAAAAGTAAGGTATTAAAATTTGCGCACGCTGAATTTATTCAATTATGTTCGTCTATATTTTATGCATAAAAGAACTCGCATATTAGCAATGTATTTACCTCGGTAACAATCTTGTAGTTCCGCTAGATCGATTCATAATAAAAATGGTCGGGTCCGTGACAATATAAACTTACGTGTGTTGTAAGAGTACAAAATTTATAGAACATTTACGTAGGTGACGCAACACGACATTTGATAGCCCTTGGAGACACCAGGCGCAGGACTTTAATGGCCACAATTGTTTATGATATTTAATGAGTTATTTCCAAAAAAATTTCTGCAGGGTGTAGAAAATTCTTCCCCGACCACTACTGTGATTCTCGCCATCAACTCCAAAATCTTCTGAATACGAGATAGGCGTGACAAATCATAAATAAATGCACCGGATAAGTTGAACCATAGTAAAAAGTTAAATTACTATGCTCTGCAAACTGATTTCTAACCGCCTGACATCGGTATAAAGCTTATAAAATCTCCTCGATCAAGGTAGGAATTGCGAATGAACTCCAAACCTGCGCCAGTTCCTATCTCGAAGTTCGAAAGCGACGCGGCGAACCAAATTAAAACGATTAAAGTGCGCAAACCACGGGAAATGATATTTAATCTTCCACGGGGCCAGATTCTCGTAAATAACTACCTCTTCCCTTATCCCCCTCCCCCGCCCAGCTTGCTGCCCCACAGGCAGAACATACTTCTCTGTTAGGAATGGAGAGCGCTGCCTAGACCGCAGAATGATTGAGTGAGCCCCGTGAAGTTATCTAATTAAGAGGGCGGAATTTATGGCGAACGTGTAGAGAACGAATGTCGCCACAATTTCTTATTAGTCGCTCGTAACTTTGCAGCGGGGACGCTCTGCTTGCACAGTGGCTTCTTTCTTTGCTTCGTGACAAGAGAACTGCAGCGAGAAAGACTAACTAAAGAAATATGTGCAGCCACTTGCCCGTCATCGTCGTTAGATTGCAGTGAAATGCTACTGAAGGCATCGCTTGCGTACTCCTTGACCAACGTTGGAACGTGTCTCAAATCAGCGCGTTTTTTTTTACGAAGCTACTAAGCGTGTTCCAGATGTATTTACCTACAAAATAGCGAACTTAGGACGAGTAAGGAATGGTTATTTCACGTTGTGTGGGTTAGAACTGTATTTGGTGTTATCCTTCATAGTTCAAAACGGGCCATTTTCTGACTGCAGGACCCCGAAACACTGGATACATGACAAACTGGTGTATACTACGATATTTTAAAATTCCCTACAAAATTTCTATGAGAAATGTATCATCGCCGCTTCAAGTCCCGCGACTGCAGGCTGCTCGACGAAATCACTGTACACGAATTCGGTGCCTTGCCTGTAGAGGCGATTTGCAATAGATCAGCTGGTTACCGTCACCCTTATCGCTTTATTCACGCAAACAAACTTCACACTTCACGGGTACTTTAAGACTGCTCAAGAATCCAATTTTTTTATTGTTTTTTTTTCAGCATTTTTATAATTTTATGAGATTAAAAAGTAGCCTAATATAAGTGTAAAAATGGAGAATAGTATTATTATTTAAACAAGTAAGAGAATTATGAGAATTTTAAATATGTGTACTATGCCAAAAAATTTTTTTTCACCAGAATAGCATAAAGTTCAATGTGAAAATAACCCGAAATTGAGTCTTAATCGCAGGAGGGACAAGTGTCATATATCAAAGAAAATGTTTCGTATGTAAAAACAAACACTTAGGCCAAAACTAAAATCCTCATTAAAAAAATTAAATTCACTTGATTCTAAAGTTAAAGTTGGAATATTAATAATTACCTTAAAAAACAGGAAATAATTTTTTTCACACATTAATGCGAACCGGGTTTGATTATTAGCGAAGTCACGCTCGTATTCTGGCATGTAGAAAACGAAGTGGATGCTGCCGTCGGGCGGGTTGGTTTTCTCGGGGCACTCCTGTTTCCCCCCGCCCTTACATTTCTCTGCTGCTCGATCTTCCTCTCGCTTCATTATCACCTCGCCTTTAAGTGCCAACGAAAACCTCTCAATATTTCGATGTAAATACGTCTATAAAATCAGTCACATTATGCACCAGGACGGAGACGGTACCGCTTGAAGGGCGATACATCACTACACCACAACTTGATGACAAATAACTCGATTGAAATTAATGCAATCTCATTTGATCAGGTAAGGTTTACTCTACTCAGGTTGGAAACAAAACGGGATTCCTTGAGGAGAGTTTGGCATAGAGAACACTTCCGCCGCAAAGTACACCGGTGTTCCAAAGTGGTTGCATTTAAGTTGGCGGTTAATGGAGAAACCAGGGGTCGGCCCGCGGAATCCGCGGGTTCACTATCTTTGGATGAGGCAGGTAAACGGGCGCAATTTTAAACCAACCTTTTTTTTTTGACAGAGTGTAATTGAATGAATGTTTTCCTAGGTAGCGCGCACTACCCGCGTTCTTACTCAAGAACGGTAAAGCATGTACATGCGTACAATCTGAAACCCAGGTCATAAGTACGGCCTGCGATAAGCTTATTGCTGAATGAATCCCGAAATTATCGTATGAAATAATGCTATTTATAGTGTAGATCAAATAATTGTACGGCTCAACCATGTTCATTTCAGGACTAAAGGTAAAGTTGGGCGGTGCAGAGTCCATTATGGTACGAATGTCGAAATTATCGTACAAAATACCAAAGTTATGGTACACTGTACCATTATCATGGTCCGCGAAATATAAACCAAGTGATTAAATCATCGTACAAAATACCGAAGTTATGGCACACTGGGCCATAACTATGGTACGCTAAATATGGACCGAGTAATTTGTACCATAGTTATGGTACATATTATGGTACATCATTATGTTATAGACATTTATTCAAAAGGGCCTAACTAATTGTGAACCGATGGAGTGTCCAAAGAAGCAGCCCTCCCTCAAATCCTGACGAAATCCATCGAAAACTGCAGTTTACAGAGGCGAAAATGTTTGAAAACAGACCCTTCCGGTCACCGCATCTCCTCCCTGGTGGGCAGATAGAAGAAGGGGTGGTGGGGGGATCGAAAGAGGAATGTTCAAAGGTGTGCACAAACTTTGTTCCAGCATTCTACTCCTTAAGGGGTTGANGAAATTATCGTATGAAATACTGATATTTATGGTGTATATCTAATACTTGTACGACTCAGCCATGTTCATTTCAGGCATAAAGGTAAAGTTGGGCGGTGCAGAGGCCATAATGGTAAGAATTGTGATATTATCGTACAAAATACCGAAATTATGGTACACTGTACCATAATTATGGTGCGTGAAATATGAACCATGTGACTTTGTACCATAGTTATGGTACATATTATGGTACACCATTATGTTACCGACATTTATTCAAAAGGACCTAACTAACTGTGAACCGAGAGGTGTGCACAAACTTTGTTCCAGCACTCTACCCCTTCACCCTTCAAACTTCCGTTCTTGATTAATGAGTACGATTGCATAGCACAGCTGTGTTTACAGTTTAGGGTAGTAGGTAAAGTGAAATATAGTGCAGAACAGATATGATTTTATACATAGTGCATCACAGCATAGTATAATTTAATATATTATAGAATAGTGTATAAATTATTATAATATAATACAATCTAATTAAACAATGTTATTACTTGCTTACTCTGAACGTCTCAACTGCTGCAGTAGAGATACGAGCGATCAGCGGTAAAACTTGGTTCACAATTTGAAACATAACAGTAACCGTAGAACACAGGCCACGTGCACAAGAATTCACCACCATGTTTCCGAACCCATTAATTCANGAAACATAACAGTAACCGTAGAACACAGGCCACGTGCACAAGAATTCACCACCATGTTTCCGAACCCATTAATTCACAACTGCGCATAACAAGTCGTGTGCTTGAGAGGTCCTGACGTAGTGCATAAAGGAAATGGTTATATTGCATTTATTATGCAGGCGCGTGGTGCAACAGCCAATCAGAGCAGTTCGATGAATTTGTTTATTTAAAACGGAGGGAACAAAGCTCAGCTGCAGAAACGAAGAAATGTTGCATTATACAAGTGAGTGAGTGGAGAGATTTGGGTGGCTCTTAACATAGAGGTCTTGGGAGCTCATGAGGCTGAAGTGAGGTGAGTGGGAAGCGGTGCCGGAAAGAAGGGGCGGGGGAAACTGGAGATCCCCGAGAAAACCCGCGGACTNAAGTGAGGTGAGTGGGAAGCGGTGCCGGAAAGAAGGGGCGGGGGAAACGGGAGATCCCCGAGAAAACCCGCGGACTAGCGGCATCGACCGGCACGATTCCCACTTGCAACCGGCCGGGATTTGAACCCGGTTCGCCTTGGTGGGAGGCGAGCAGTCTAACTGCTCAACAACCGCGGCCCCTCGCATTGTACAAGTTAAGAGGAACGAACACGCGACAGTAAAATACTAGATATTTTTTAAGTTTCTCCACATATTTACAATAGTAAAACCAAAAAATATATTTAAAAAATCAACAAAAAAGGAAAAAAAAAAAAAACTCTAAAATTTTCAAGAAAATACAACATCCGTTACAAACATACATTTTATGTGGGCAAAGACAACTAAGGCATAAAAACAATATTTGCAAACTGACGTCAGATCCTTCATGTAATATCATTGTCTAAAAATAATGTGTATTATTTTTAGGCAAATACTGTACAAGTATTCAATTGTGAATCAATTCCGCAAAAGGTTTATAGTCGTGCGAATGTTCTACTGTCGTGTCCTAACCTCTGCGACTACGCTTTCTTTTTTATTGTGAACCAACCCCTAACTGGTCGGGGACTGTGGCACGCACCNGTCCTAACCTCTGCGACTACGCTTTCTTTTTTATTGTGAACCAACCCCTAACTGGTCGGGGACTGTGGCACGCACCAGGGAGTCCCGGGCATCAGCGTACCCCCCTCCCCCCACCCCCGGCGGAGGCTAACACGTCACACAGCCGCTCTCGGCGCCGTTCCAAAACGTCACTCTGCGAGTAAATGTTTTCTCTTTGGCTGTCCCAAAACACTTTGAGTGAATTGGTTTACTAGCTCTCGGCAGTGTCCCAAAACTGCAGGGTTGTTACTATGAACATCTTGACACATAAAAACTTTTTACACGCACTATTTCAGAGAGTAGCGAGAGGGTAAACTGAAAATGGCAGAAAGTTAATTAGAATTAAACAAATTTGAAAGGAAATGACGAGTGATAAAATTTTGTGCTTTTATTTAAAAGTTGACTTTTATAAAGGTTATATTTTGTTGTACATAATGTTTATGGTTAATTTATGGCAAGTAAAGCAGTTTACGTATACAACTAATATTTTGAAAAAGAAAGAATTTGGGGAAAGGGTGAAATATAATTTTTAATTTAGTTTAGTTGCTTAATCAGTACATATTTGTAAACACAGAATGCTGTTTACGTCATGCTCGTTCAAAACCACGATTACTCTTGCTTTCCTCGGCGGTCGCTATCCATTACTGTGCTCTACTCTGGGAGTAACGTTTTGGAACGCCGCCCTATTTGACTGCTGCGCCCGGCCGTGGGTTGCGAAACGAAGAAGGGTGTGTGAGGATGCCATCACTGCTCGGGCGGGATGGCGCGCCCAAGGATTGCGAGCTATCGACAGCACGACGGCGTTACAGAACAAACGTAACTCTGCGAGTGTGGCCCATTCACGGTTACTTCAAACTTTTCTGAAGCCATGCCAAAGTTCTACTTCCACGATATTCATCCGCCTCATGCAAACAATTACACCAAAGGGACAGCACACCCTATTCGTGCGCACTCAGTGTAATAACATTTTGCATAAGAACTACTTCTCCCTAGGCATTACCAACAAACCTATTTTTCGCTGTTTTATTCATATTATTTATAAATGAAAATAATAATAATAATATTCTTTATTTATGTGGCGCAGTTAAATCCATATGTCCTTCTCTACCACTTAACTTCCGATTATAAGTAATATTTTCTGAAAATAATAAGTAATAATTCTAATTACAAAATGAAATTTTCGCTACGTCAATGCGAAAAATGTAAAATACAACGAACGTTGTTAATCTAACAAAACAGTCTGTATCAAATATGCATAAATGCACTTGGCAAAAGAACAACTTTACAATTGCAACTTTAAAATGCAATTTTAGAGAAGAAAAAACACATAAGATGATATGCTATAAGGAGATAAAAAAAAACACATGTATTCATCTTTTACATCTATCCATCCACGCACACACACTCTCTACCACCAACACACACACACACACACACACATAACTATGCGTCACGTTTGCATGAAGGGGCGAAAAGAGTGAAATTTATTCTGTACCTTCGGCACTTGCTGAGGACATACATTTCGGTACAAACTTTCTGAAAATTGTAAATTATGTGCATTGTTTTACGTTTGAGGGAAGCTTGTTCCAGAGTCGAACAGATCGAACAGAAAAGGATGCGGAGTAAGAATTAAACTGATGATGCGGAATAGAAAGGAGTGGTGGGGGGGGGGGGCAGTCGTCGTAGCTAAAGTTGATGCTGTGGCGGGAATGCAACGGAAGAACGCTGGAGTACAATTACAATGGCAGATGTCGCCTCGTGACTTTACAAAGTAATAGCTACGCGTGCAGTTCCCTTCGTTGTTTCAAACGTAGCCATGACAATCTGCTTAAGTACCGTGCGATATGCTCACTTTGTTTAGATTAAATATAAATCGGATACAAATATGTGAAGTTTTTGAAGTCTAGTAACTTATAGATAAAATATTTGTAAAAGTTAAATTTAACCGAAAAATAAGGTACTTTTGTGTTAACACGCATATAAAACACTCGTGATACATTGCGTATTTAGGAAACAACCAAACACACACGTTACACATGTGGTGGTTTTTCAAAGTATTGATTCAAAAAGTGTGAAGAAACCACGAATCGACTATGAACTTCTCTCTTTGGCCCCCCAACAGTACCAGTCCTTGGTGCGAGCGAAGTAAACAGCTGCTTAAGGCTCCAAAGCAAAAGAGGGTGCCCAAGGCCTCAACGAAATAATTTCAATGCATACGTTTAACGTATATAACAAAAAAAGAGGGAAAAATTAAGCACAGAATTTATTGAAAACATAATTAAATTATAATTTTAAATAATATTAAAACAGGAATTGTAAACACAAGCTTTAAACACACTATATTTGGCGACCCATTGTTGCGCAAAAAAAAAAAAAAGGCCATTTAGGCAAGGAATATGATTCCTGTCTCCTTCGCTCACTCGCATCGTGAGACAGAAGACACCTTTGTCAAAGATTAATGAACTCGTCCGTTTCACGCAACACGTCACCACGACTGGCACCCACCTAGCTGCAGTTATTCGTCAAACTAGCACAGCGCTGTATCCACCGTTGTGTCACATGGAAATAAATGTGCGGTGCACTACTATGTAATGGTTAAGTATCGTGGTTATTTCAACTTGTTTAATTATAAAAAAACAACGATTAAGATGTAAGAATAAAAACTCGCCACTGGATTAAATTACTGACTCATACCAACATTGGGGCCGCCGTGGCTGAGCGGTTAGACTGCTCGCCTCCAAGCAAGGCGAACCGGCTTCAACCCCCGGCTGGGTCACTCCCAGATTTTCGCAAGTGGGGATCGTGCCGGATGATGTCCCTGGTCGGCGGGTTTTCTCACCTCACCTTACCCTCACCGGCTCTCGAGACCTCGTTGTTAAGATCCGCCCCAAAACGCTAACCTCAACTCATACCAACATTTCATAAAGGAGGAACCACAATATGCGTAACAGTTTAATAATATTTTTTGATTTGGGGAGTTGGGAAAGGCAGGGGAGGATATTGTTGGCTTACACTTGAATGTCAAGGGCAGATCCTGTGTCGTGAAACACTTTGAGTAAATGTTTTACTCGCTCTTGGCAGTGTCCCAAAACTGCAGATTAATTACTCCGAACATCTTGCCAGGGCAAACTTTTACACGCATTATTTCAGCGAGCAACGAAGGTTGAACTGAAAGTGGCGGAAAGTTTAGTACAATTAAACAGATCGAAAGGAAATGTGGACGTTCTGGTTACAGACACACATGGGAAAATTATAAATAACGAGTGATAAAATTCTTATTTTTATTTAGACATTTAACTGTATTTTTGGACATAATTATTATGATTAACTTATGGTAAGTAAAGATTATTTATGTATATAGTAAATTTTCTGAAAAAGAAAGAATTTGGAGAAAGTGATAAATGTTGGTTTTATTTATCCGTACATATTTGTAAACACGGTATGTTATTCACTTCTTGCTCGTTCCAAAACCACGTTTACTCTTGCTTTCCTCAGCTGTTACTCTGTGTTACTTTACTCTGTAACCGTTTAGGAACGCCGCCCAGAGGTTGCATCAACAGAGAGCCTCCCCCCCCCCTCAATGCTAGGACCATGCTAGGAGTACAAATGCAGATTTAATCAAACATCCGTGCACCCAAAGCCTGGAGATCGGCGACGGACATATCCCAACAGAGCCGCAAAAACCATATAACATCTTATTTAAATTCCTTAACTCCTTTTTTTGCCGTCGTCAATAGCCAATGTCTATATGGTGCTTCGGTTCTCAAGGGTCCGTGTTCGAACTCAGAATAAGCCACAAATTGGAGTGCAGTTTTGACATTAAGCTTCACTCCCTGAAGAAGACCATTTGTTTTTTTGCTTCACAATTGTAACGATAGTTTATTTTTCGCTTCCAGACGGCGTTGCTGGCCGAGGTTCATGAAATTACGGGTTCTAATCCCGGACAAGCTGTGTATGTGGGATGCGGTATGTAGTTAGACATTTGCATTGCATTTAGTACGGAAGCGAAATTCGAAATGACCTAAATGCCAGGAATTAGCCGCGAGCTTGCAATAACCGATAGCGGAAGGTTTTTATTTCCTTGAAAAACGAAATAAGTGAGACAATGATCGAAGTTTAAAGGCGAGTAACAGGGTGTGAACCTCTTGTCAGATCAGGACATCGTTCACAGAGAAATCGCCCTTTCAGCGAATACACGTGTAGACAATAAAACCAAGCTACAGCAACGTCACGCAGGGTCGATGCGAGAAAGTGACACATTCGAATCTCCGGTCGGACAGGGCTATGAACCCGGGTCCGTGGGGAGACTGTTGGAGGCATTCAAAGTGCAAAAAAGCACCGCTGCATCGCTGCGAGCTTTGTGTCGTTCAGCCGCCCCACCGCTAGGTGCCTTCTCATTGACATTAGCCACATAAAAAAAAAAATTCTGGCTGCGTATTCCTCTCCAAGCAGGCGACACACTAATCCAAGTGCAAAGTTGGCTTCAGAAAGAAGTAAATGCTCACTCACTGGAAGGGATCACGCGTGCCTTTAAAAGAACTGGAACGTTCCAAAGAAATATAAAGAATGTGCACGAAGTGCGGCAAAGCTTACGTTGTCAGCAACTACTGCGGTTATTTTATTATTTTCAGATATGATATTCGCTTGTGTAGACAGTCAGGAAAATACAATACTTACAATCTAACAGAATCAGCCAGCGTAAAATACGCAAAAAAAAAACCTCTTTCTGAAAGGCAGCATTATCGCTAATAGTGAATGATGCGCCCATCGAATGCTATGACTCACCTGTGAGCACTCTGGAAGCGTGGTCGCACTTGCAGGCCGGATCTCCTTGCTGGTAGGGACACTGGTACACGCATTCCTCGGATCCGCAGTCTACACGTACGCACACACATATAGATGTCAAGGACACGTGAGACACAAACCAACACTGCACAGGTTAAACGTATTTTACAACGGACTAAGAAAAAAAAAAGATTTTGTCGTATCAAAAAAAGTTTTTTTGACGCAATCAAATTAATCGTTTGCATAGATGCAATGAAATATTTTGTTGTTCTTATTTTGTCGCCCCAAACAAAATTTTATCGGAGCAACTAAAGATTTGTTTGGCTCTAGGTACATGAAAGAGTTTCGGTTAATATACAAATATTGTTGCAAGCCCGACCGAGACTCTAATATAGATCAATTGTGCCCGAGCGCCAAAGTGACAACTTGCGAGAAAGGAATGTTTTTAAATACATGCACCTTGAATACTGGACCACATGCGCAAATAAATATTTCCAAGTTTCACAGCTATACTTTTAAGTTTCCTGAACTTGTTTCATAATGATGTTTATACCATTAAGCATAAATAAATGCACTATCAAATACTGTTACTATCCTAATTGTCACAAAAAAATACAAACAAATTCTCGAGCTGTATTTTCGAACGAAGGAAATCAAATGTAGTGGCCAAACAAATCTACACAGTTGATTCATATAAATGTTTTGCCGACAGTCTAATTTCATTTGGCCTAACACAGAGGGTTTGTTAATTCACGTGTGTATTTTGTAATACGGACAAAATTAATTTCTTTTATTTTGTAGTTCTGTTTAGGCAACAAAGTTTTTGTTGGGGTAACTAAATATATTGTTGGGCCTATACAAACAAATATTTAGTTGTCTGGAACAAACTTTTCTTTCAGCGTGTTACGAAAGCCAACAGAGTAAAGCAAAGAAAACGCAATCCTGCGTAGTTATTTTAACTTTTGAAAGTAAATATTTTCTGATGCATTAGAAATTTATGATATCGTGGCACGAGTTATCATGCTAAATATATGCACTTATACTGCAAAATAGTTGCTAACCAGTTTCCGTCGTCTCTGTGGAATCCGGGCAAGTCTGGCCAAACACACACTGGTGTCGACAACGGACTACTCGAGATCCAAGTTGCCTGAAAAATAAACATTACAAATTTCAGTACCAGTGAATGTATTCTACATTTGGACAAAACTATTTATTTGCGTGTGGTTTTTAGATAGGAATTAATTTTTTTCTCTCTTTGTGTATGATCGTGTATGGTAGTTAGAGTGGAGAGGTTTGGGCGGCTGTTAACATCTAGGTCTTGAGAGCCGGCGAGGGTGAAGTGAGTATGGAGCAGTAGCGTAATGAAAGGGCGGGGGAAGTAAACGGGAGATCACGGAGAAAACCCGCCGACCAGCGGCATCGTCCGGCACGGTTCCCACGTGCGAAAATCCGGGTGCGACCCCGCCGGGAATCGAACTCGGTTCGCCTTGGTGGGAGGTTAGCGCTCTAGCCGTAGCACTACCGCGGCCCCATTGTGGTAGTTGAAACAAAACGGACAACCATGAAATATATATGGATTGGTATCCCAGAGGTGGGGCGATATTTAAATGTCTGCAAAGAGCGCATAATAAAATACTGCTTGCAGCGCCGGGCTCGATTTTCGTGTTCACCAGAACGAAGGGAACGTGCGCAAAAAAATGTGATGAGAATTTATTTCCACTCTTGTGACACTGGAAACACGTGAATCAATTCTATTTATTCTTCTGTTTACAACAGTGCGTTCGTGTATATAAATTTGTGCGAGAGACGTACGTTTTGGAAAATTTTTAACATTTTGTTTTTGTGGCTTGGGTTCGTGCACAAGATTAAACCAATCATTAGTGTTTGTTTGCGTGTGAATTTACGTTGATATTGTAGCATTAACTAAACTGGGCTAATCCTACGCCATTTGTTAATTTCGTACTTCTTCGATACAATTTACAGTGCATTGTTGATATTTACTTTTACTGATCGTCAAGGCAATGGGTTTTCTTTACCTAGCAAGAAAATTCTTAAAAATTGTTGTAAGGAATTTTATGGAACTCGAAAACTTTTTTGGTGGGTATGTACTCTTTGTAAACCAGAGTGTAATGCTTTATACGAGTTCTTGTAAGAATACGTCTTTCATATTACATCTTGCAGATTGTTTTGTGCTGGAAGATACACGAAGGGCAATAACATAAACACAATACCGATTTCATAAAATGTGCTTACATCTACAATTAGATAGAATGCGATGGGTCTACGAGCAGCCACTGTCGCCTCAGTTGTGACAATGGTGATGTTAGACATGACTGTGGTGATGTATGTTTGGATTGGTGAACTGGCAACGTCGCCGTGTGTGGTGGCCATGAATTCTAGACATAAATATTGCTTTAAGACGTATCATTACGTCGTCTGCAGTTTTCGTAAAGTTAACTGCATTGCAATATTACATGTTAAAAAAGCCTCATTTGACCCCTAACGGTCTGTATGTTTTGAGATTTGGAGCGCCGCTGGACTTATATGTCTTCAGAGACTTTGAAAGTGAAATGAGGTACAAATGGAGCAGCGATGGAATGCAAAGGTGGGGGAAACGAGTGTTCCGCGAAAAGACCCGCCAGACAACAACGCCCACCACGTTTCCAGAATACGAAGATTGAGAATGACGCCGACAGGAATCGAATATCCATCGCCTTGGTTGGTTGACTACCGCTGTCCTCATTTAAAACTGAAGTGATTTACTTTTTAAGTCCCTACTTCCCTTGGTGATTCTGAAACCTTGCATCAGTTCTACTCTCATATATGTTTTAATTCTTATATTACTGTTATTCGATATTTTATTGTAACTGATGAAACTACTCGCCTCTCACCCAGGAGAACTGGGTTCGATTCCCGGCGGGGTCACTCAGATTTTCACATGTGTGAAAGGTGGCGGACTTTGCTGTTAACCAGCGGATTTTATCGAGGCACTCCCGTTTCCCACGCTCTTGCATTTCGCCGCTGCTCTATCTTCACCTCATTTCATCCTCAACGACGCTCCAGATCAAGTCCTCTCGACGCCAACTCGCAAATATAGCAAAGAAAAACACTCAGCAAGTTTGCACATGGGTTTTAACTACACAGTATGATCTCAGTTACGTAGCTATTTTTAAAGAAATATAATTTAAAAATTACCGTATTTGAATTTTGTATTTAAGTCTTAAAATACACGTGCACATGTTTAATTTTTAATCATTAATAATTAAGTTCGGGCAGGAGGAGGATCTTGGATTTTCGTATATTCCTCCATAACTTAATTTACAAAGTCAATATTTAAAAACCAAGCTTATCAAGGCACAGGGAACATCTTAACAGTTATTTCTAAATCAAACATATTTTTCTCCCGAGACCGGTTTCACATTTGTAACAGTAGTCAGAGCTTGCATCATTATTTAATACTTTGAATCCCACATGGGAAAACATGGACATAACTGAAACTGTTGTTGAGCTGTCCTCAATGCCATGACAAGCTTTGATTTTTTATTTACGCNGGAAAACATGGACATAACTGAAACTGTTGTTGAGCTGTCCTCAATGCCATGACAAGCTTTGATTTTTTATTTACGTCCATAAAGTTTGATTATGAACATTTGTAAAATAAGTGCAAGATGGAAGGGACACTTGGCAACGCACTTCACGTGCCAAGCGATACTCTGCAAAGAATTTCACGCACCAAGGGATACTCTGCAAAGCACTTCACGCACCAAGGGATACTCTGCAAAGCACTCGATGCGTCAAGGGATATTCTGCAAAGCACTTGATGCATCAAGGGATATTCTGCAAAGCACTTCACACATCAAGGGATACTCTGCAAAGCACTTCACGCACCAAAATATACTCTGCAAAGCACTTCACACATCAAGCGATACTCTGCAAAGCACTTGACGCGTCAAGGGAATTCTGCAAAGCACTTGATGCGTCAAGGGAATTCTGCAAAGCACTTGATGCATCAAGGGATATTCTGCAAAGCACTTCACACATCAAGGGATACTCTGCAAAGCACTTCACGCACCAAAAGATACTCTGCAAAGCACTTCACACATCAAGCGATACTCTGCAAAGCACTTGATGCGTCAAGGTAATTCTGCGAAGCACTTGATGCGTCAAGGGAATTCTGCAAAGCACTTGATGCGTCAAGGGAATTCTGCAAAGCACTTGATGCATCAAGGGATATTCTGCAAAGCACTTCACACATCAAGGGATACTCTGCAAAGCACTTCACGCGCCAACTAGGAGGAGCCCTACTGCGGGACTGGTCGAGCGGAAGGATAGGGTTATACATGATAAATGATTTTAGGCGTGTCTGGGCCACCTTTCACGATATCGCTTTCAAACAAAAAACACAGTGTCCTTTGAAGAGAAGAACCATACTACAAGAGAGAAAGCAGGAGTAAATTAATATGTTTGTGTTTTTGTTGAGTCTATACACATTTATTTACCAGCAATTTTCATGATATTAAAAATGTTAGAAAAAAGGTTTGTGGCCTGGGCAAAGATGGACAATGATTTTTTTGTTTGAAAGCGATGTATTGGAACGTGGCCGAGACATGCCTAATCTAATTTAATATGTAAAACCCTATCCCAAAATTTTTTTAAATTTGGTCCACGGACCACTAGGGATACACTGGGGGGACAACAAGTGAAAGTAATATATTCTTAAAGTGTTGTGTTTATGCTGTAACTGTGTAATTTTTTTTGTTAATAATGAAGCTGTTTTTTGCTTATTTTGTTGTAAACTAAAAATGACATTTAAACAATTTGTATAGTGAATAATAATTAGGTTGTACACATGAAAATCTCTTCTTAGCTTTTATTAAATAAATGGTTGGGGGTTCAGGAAAATGCATGTCAAACCAAAAGGGATCTCGAAATCATAACATTTAAGGACCCCTGCAGCCCTTTCTCTCGCCCAGTGTAGCACTAGGCAGTCGCGTTAACACACGTTGTAACAAAGAACTAGTGTAATATTGCAGAGAAAAGCCACGAAGTACGTGATAAAGCAATTTCATTTCATATTTTGCAACTAGCTGTAATTTCTCATTCTGGCAGTCTTATTTTCATTTATGCTCCCCATGGTTTGCTAGTTATTGTAATTTAAGGAAGATTTAATTAAGTTTTACGTAATGCTTTTCCATTGCCGGTGTATTTGTTTGAGTGAATTTCTAGTTTTCTTTTGTTAATTATTCATTTAATTATGACTGCCTGTGATTTTTTCATTGTCTCACAAAAAGAGCTGTTTGTCATGTGAAGTTTGAATTGTGAACGTGCATAATTGGTTCCTATGATTATTTTCGGCTTGTGCATATTTGCTGGGCCATCCTCACGTGTTTGTAACATCCCAGGGAAAATTAAACAACTTATAAATAAAAAAATAAAAAACAATCAGAGAGTGGTTGTAGGTGGCAGGAGGCTGGAGGGCTGCAGGTACCTGCAGTCGTCCTCGCTGGTGCAGTCGTGCTGTCCGGAGCGGCAGAGGGGACCCAGGCCGCAGTCTTCGCCGGAGAAGCCGTCGAAACAAGCGCACCGGAACTGGCTGAAACAAGGAGCACGCTCACCTCTGGTTGCAGGCGGCTCGCGGTAAACTCTGCACTTCTGAAAGCCCTGCTCAAGATCTACTTGCTCGCGCACAGTGTAGTCTTCCGCCACAGATAAATTTAACATCGCCATGGGTCTGGTCACTTTGTATATATGCACCGATCGAGTGAAACTTCGAAATTATTATAAAAGTAAATACTTTACAAATTCGATAATTCTAACGTAAGCATTAAAAACAGAAAGCTAAAAAAAAGTCTTTTCAATATTCACAAAGGTTTACGTAACAATTTTAATTCGACGTCAATACATGCAACTACTTTCAGCGCAACAAAAGTAAAGCAAAGGAATGAGACGTAGAGAATTCCGTAGGCTGTTGCGTATTCGATTTTAATAAGAAAAGAAGTACAATTGATAATGGGAACACTGTTTCACAAGTACGGTTGCGTCCAGGGAAGAAAATAAGGAATGTTTAATAATGGTTTCGGAAGAAATCAAAAAGTCAAACTCTGTGGTACCGGAAAAACTAAGAGAGACAAGCAACTAGCTAATTTCCACTACACAAGTTGGCCTTCGTTAAAATACCGTAATCAACAATGCAAGTATTTTATAATTCTCAAAGAGAAAAAAAAAAAATGTTAATAGTAAGTTATGTGCAGAAAACTGAGTTTGTCAGTTGTACACAGCAGTTCGGAATAGCCACCGTAATTTATTTCGCCAAACACATGCAATTAACTGTAACTCCAATTAATAATACAACTTAGGCACCCAGCAAAAACTTCCGTTATTTTAGCGGAAGTATGCATCTCTCCTTAACTAAAAGGAGAGAGTTGGTTTTGTATACTCGGATCGAAGAAAGAATATTCCGCTCAGAAATCCGTGTCGGTAAACGAAGATGCCCAGCGCCAGTAAAGTGTCGCCTAGCGTCTGGCTACATGCAACCACTTGCGAGTAGGTACACCGGTGTTTGCATAACTTGCAGGGGCTACGACATTCATGCACGTCTACATCACACTTGTCTATCGTTTGAGGTGTCGTTGAACAAGGACAGTCTTGAACAAATTCCTGTGTGCTACCTAGCTCCTAGTGTCCCACGATTATCCGTCTTCCACATCTCGCAGCCTTGTGACGTGGCCCAAACTTTCAGACACTCTGCGCAAATTGTGGTGAACATTTGTGCTGCGGAAGAGCGGCAGTAGAAGCAGGGTACAATAATACTCTCTGTTTCACGCCGCAGACATTTCTCGCGTCTCTGCCGAGGAGTGTGGAATGAAATGTATTTGTATCCGACTGTAATGCAGCTCCAAGCCTTGCACGTGCACATGGCGTACGGTACAAGCACGTCGACTAAAGAAGTGGTATAATCTATTTGCGGTACGCTCGCATTTTATGACGTGTTAGTTTGTTTCCTAACTGTCGTGTATCTCAAGCGTTTTATACTTGTGCTAACATCAAATAATCTTATTTTCTGTGAAATTAAAATTTTACGTGTTCTTTATTTTTATATTATGATACTTAATGTATAATTCATATGAATAACATCACTGAAAAATAGGTGAGCTGAAAATGTCTAGTAATATATAATTCTCGTGCAAAATGTTATTAAACTGAGTGCGCACAAATACGCCGCGCTGTTCCTTTGGTATGATTTGTAGACTTGCTTAATATTTGTTTGCTTAAGACGACTAAATAGCATGGAAGTAGGACACAAGCAGGGCTTCACAGAAGTTGAAAGAAACTGTGGATGGACTATAGAAAGATTGTCGTCTTCTGCGTATTTCCCCCACGTCACCAATAGACAAGTCAAAATCACATGGTCAACAGTGATGGAACGAATTGGTTTACGTTTATTTCCAATAGACACATACTCTTACATGAATGAAATATTTTGAAAACTTGAGTTTATCCTAGTTGCATTAAAACAAGGCTGGAAGAACACAAGGGTAAAAACGTTTCAACGCACTTACTTCCACAAACGGTATTCTAATCTTAAAATCCAACCAGGTTTGTTTAAAAAGTTCTACAGGCAGGTAGCCAGTGTAAAATGGTACAGGGAGTGTGGTTACTGCGCGGCCGGCAGGCGCACTCCACCATATACTTTATTGTGCTTGCAAGCAGCAGAGCTGCGCAGCGTCTGTGTCCAACGAGATGGGCACGTCTCCGCCTCACCATCACCGATGTCTTTCTATACTACGTCGGAAATGTAAATGTTTACGCTGTTCCCGCATTTCGAGAGTATCAGCTTGGACGAGAGAACTCTGGTGCTAGAGTCAAATCCGAATAAGAAAATAATGCGCAAAAGTCTAAAACGCGTCGGACGAGTCGGAGAGTCTGTTGCTGCTACACGGAGGGGTGAGTATTCAGTTCAGCAGTGACAGCGGTTGAGTGCGGATGGGCGAGAGTTGCTCCGCGCGTTCATGTTTCCTGTCAAAAAACGTAAGTCGCTTCAACGGTAATAAACAGCGCGGTATTAGAGAGCGTTGTTATCAACTTGCTCTGTATAGCGCCAGCAGTGTCACATGGTTTGCCACCCTCCAGCGGCAAGCGATTGGGAGAGCCGTCCCCTACACTGCTTTCCTTACGTTCTCTCCCCAAAACTGTGCGAATATTATTTTCTCATTTAAACGTTACTATAAGTGCAGCCTAATGCAGCTACCCGAGGGACACGCATGCCATTCAAGCCAGCTAGGAGAAGTACTAGGTGAGATATTAAATGGTGGACAGTGGCACGTAGCAGAATGCACGGGATGAGATAGATGGAGAGTAGTAGCGTAATTAATGTACGAGGAGAGATACGAGATGGCTAACAGTGGCGTAACGAACGAGGTGTGAGATATGAAATGGCGCATAAGAGCTGCAGCATGTACGAGGTAAGACATGAGATTGTGCTGAAGGGCTGCAGTATGATATAAGGTGAGATATGAAATGGCGATGAAGAGCTGCATTATGTACGGGGTGAGATATGAGATGAAGATAATAAGGAGCATTATGTACGGGGTGAGATATGAGATGATGAAGAGTAGCAGTATGTACGATGTGAGACATGAGATGGTGATGAAGTCGATCAGTATCTACGAGGTTGGATATGAGATGGCGATGTTGAGCCGCAGTATGTACGAGGTGAGATATGAGGTGGTGATGAAGATTTGCAGTGTGAACGAGTTGAGATATGAGATGGCGATGATGAGCTGCCCTAGGTACGAGGTGAGATATGAGATGACGATAAAGAGCTGCATTATGTACGGGGTGAGATATGAGATGAAGATAATAAGGAGCATTATGTACGGGGTGAGATATGAGATGATGATGAAGAGGAGCAGTGTTTACGAGGTGTGATATGAGATGATGTTGAATAGCTCTTGTTTGTACGAGGTGAGATGTGAGATGGTAATGAAGATCTGCAATAAGTACGAAGTGAGATACGAGATGGTTTTGAAGAGCTGCATTATGCACGAAGTGAGATATCAGATGATGATGAAGAGGAGCAGTATGTACGATGTGAGATGTGAGATGTTGATAAAGAACTGCACTATGTACGGGGTGAGATGTGAAATGGTAATGAAGAGCTGATGTATGTACGAGGTGAGATATGAAATGGCGTTGAAGAGCTGCATTATGTACGAATTGAGATATGAGATGGCGGTGAAGAGGAGCAGTATATTCGAGGTGAGATATGGGGTAGTGGTGAAGAACTACATTTTGTACGATGTGTGATGTGAGATGGTGATGAAGAGCTGCAGTACGTTCGAGGCGAGTTATAAAAGGGTTAACTGCAATAGAACGGGAAGCCATGGTCGTAAATGCAATATGCTAGATTCGGAATCAGTGAGCGATCTGTGGGTCTTTGTGTAACGCGTTTATTTCCATATGCTGCGAACAAGATCTGCAACCACAGAGGTTCCAAGTNCGATCTGTGGGTCTTTGTGTAACGCGTTTATTTCCATATGCTGCGAACAAGATCTGCAACCACAGAGGTTCCAAGTGTGGGAAGCATTTTCGACTCGCTGTGCAGGTGAAGAACACCTGCATTTCAGGACATAGGTGTAAGGTGAAAATGTTTGTTTTCTTCTCTTCCAGGAGCTCAACGAGTTTTGTACTTAAATTCGAAATGTTATTTTTGTTTAGTTACTGAAATATATTTGTTATTTAAATCTTTAGAGATATGGAAATGTCTCACAGTATGTGAGTACCCAAAACATAAAATCAAAACAGAATTAAAACTACTTAATATACTTTGTACGAGTTAGATTTTTTGACAAGAGATCGCAATGGTTGTAAGTATCATTTACAGAAATAATTGACACAGTCTATAGTTTTCAATTTAAATATTGCTAACCTTCTGCGAAAATGTAGTAAGTCAAGAAATTTTTATTCGCAAACTATGCATTATATGAACTGTTCCTGTGAGTGATATTTTTCTTAATTTGAATATATTAAATAGTTCCAAATCAATTCTTTATTTCTTACTTCGGAAATTCAGGCACAACGTGACAAGCGGGGATATTACAGACAGAACCGTGGGCTCGGACGCTCTAGAGTGGAGAAGTGATTGGCCATGACATATATATATATATATATATAAAGAAAAAAAATCTGATTTTGATGAGTGTAGGTTAAATTAAAATTGGCAAAAGTATTTTATTAATGTAAAGGACTCGTATTTTAAAAAATTAGAAATAAAGAATTTCATGAGTGTTGACCATTTGATGTTGTTATTTGTAGATATTGGTGAGGGGTAGGACGACGCTGGGCACATGCGCAGAAGACGAGAAATAGGTGTGGCGCATGTTTAGCTGACCTGTAGTCGTGGCTGGCGTAGCAATGTCCGGAGAAGGAGCAGGCCGCCACGCTGCAGGCTCCGGTCCGCTCGGGGTCCAGCTGTCCCGTGCCGGCCTCGTACGTGATGTTGAAGCCGTAGACGTGCATGAGGGGGCCGAGGGCCCGCAGGTGCGCGCCCTCCAACGAGTCGAGGGCGAACTCGACGACGAGGTAGGGCGTGGTGGACCGCAGCCAGGCCGCCCCGGGAGGCGGCCTCAGCTCCCGTCGGCCCAGCTGGTACTGCGGCAGGCCTTCCTCGTAGTGGACGTACTCCGTGAACGACAGCCCCGACGTCACGAACACCTGTTGTCAGTCGGGCTGAGAGATTTGAGCGGCTCTTGACAACGAGGTAAGTGAAGTGAGGTGAGTATGTACTAGCGCCGGAATGCTAGGGCGGGGGGAACGGGAGATCCCCGTGGAAACCCGCCGACCAGCGGCATCGTCCGGCACGATTCCCACTTGCGAAAATCCGGGAGTGACCCGGCCGGGGATGGAACACAGCAGTCTAACCATTATAAAGTTTATCCTACTCAGGTTAGGAACAAAACGAGATCTATTACGGTAGAGTTTGACATAGGGAAAGTTTCCGCCGCTAGGTGCGCAGTGTTCCAAAATGTAACATTTAATTAAAATTTTAAGCTACGTGAATTATAAAAGAGAAAAATGTTACTTATTTACGACGTTATTTTATATTTTATTCATGATTATTTCAATTATCTTGTTTTTTTAACACAGAAAATAGAGAAAATATGGTACACATGCGACACTAGCGCTTGCCTAGTGGCGAAATGTTTTGGTTGCCAAACTTTTAACATCGATCTTCCCGACCTGTAGTAGAAGTAACCTTAACCATGAACACTGAGAGAAAGATTCGTTTCATCAAACAAAATGTTTTTTTCTTCCAGTGGCTATATACACACGTTGTTTCAAAAAAGATGGGGTCTGCTTACAGGACGTGCAGTAGTTATTTGGGGTAACTTTATATCATCAGGGCCACTTCGCACTACCTACCTAATTTTGTTTTAAATGAAGGCTCGTATAATATCTTGCCACTAACATGTTCCTAACAAATGAAATATTAAACAATGAAGTATACTTTGAGGTGGGGGCTGTAAATCCTTCGTTACAAACAAAAAAGTGAGGTACAATATTTCTCTTAATTGTTACAAAGGTACCCCAATGGCTGTACGTAATGTGTGACGTAAAAAACATTAACAAACATACGGCCGATTCAGCTTCCCCTGTGCGTAATCGTACCCCGAAATAAGAGGGTATTTTTACAGCGGACGAAGTGTGCGTGCCGGGTACACTGCCCAGTGTGTGGCATGCTACAGGATGTTCAAATTATGCACCATGGGCATCAACACAGCCATGCAGACATATTCCAATGGATTATCGCAGCCTTAGAAATACAATAATTATCCCTATCCTTTGCATGTTACTAGCACTAGTTTGATAGCAGTGTTTTGAGGCTGGAGTGTCAAGACATGTCTTAAGACTGCATCTGTGACGGCGAGGGTGGTGGTAATGCTGATGCGGGTTGTAAAGGCTGTTCACGGTAAAGTAAGCGCTTTTTGAATCCACCTTTGAGAAGAAATCACCGCCATTAACTACACATACGCTACAGTAGACACTGGCACGCAGCATCAAGTGAAGTTGACGGCGAATCAACAAAAATACCTCTGCGACTCGAGATCGTATTTAGAGTGCAATCTACTGAAGTAAAGTTGCTGCTACTACAGGTTGGGTAGAACAATGTTAAAAGTTTGGCAAAGGGAACATTTTAGTCACCAGGTTAGTGCTAGTTTCGGCAAGGTACCACATGTTTTCTCTATTTTATAAGTTAAAAAAAAAGGATAAATACAAAAATCATAAATTAAATATAAAATAACTTCGTAACTAAGTAAAATATTTCTCTTTTATTATTCCCGTAGCTTAAAATTTTAATTAAAAGTTACCTTTTGGAACACTGCGCACCTAGCGGAGGACATTTTCCCTATGCCAAACTCATAGGAAATCTCATTTTGTTCCTAACACGAGTAAAAAAANCGCACCTAGCGGAGGACATTTTCCCTATGCCAAACTCATAGGAAATCTCATTTTGTTCCTAACACGAGTAAAAAAATCCTTAACTGAAGTCAGTGTTTCCTGTTTTATTCAGACAAGAGCAAGGATTAGCACGTTAACTCTTTTATTTTTATAAAAACTTCCATGGTTTTACCTGGATATCGCGTTAATAGTGTGGGACGGTCCATGTCAATGTCAGTTTAACATATGAGGGAAGGATAGAAATTGAGAAGTAAAAGTAGAAAGTTAGCAGAGCTGTCCAAAGTGCTCAATTGACCACGATCAGCCTGTAATTGTGTTATAAGCGGTTCACGGTCAATTGAGCCCTTTTGAAATAACTTTTTAAAAATGCCACAGTTCCTGACCTGCATTTATTTTAACTGGCACGCGGACTAGCAAAGTAAAATCGGCAAAGACGGAAGAAAAAGTGTTCCCTGTCTTAACGTTGAAATAAAAATTGTAGGAAAACATTTGTGAATACCGGAATATTTTCCTTTTTGTTTTTTAATGCAGATAAATTTAAGAATATGCAGACTTAAACAATATTTACTTTTCTAATAATTTTAGGTTTCTACTTGTCCGGCGCACGAATAAAGTGATCAGACACATGGCAATGTTAATTTTACGTATGGTGGAAGAATACACCATGTGTACACACGTATATTTTAAGCAGGGTTTACAAAAGTGTTTCGTTTACCGTCAACAGTCTATGATAATGGTGGTGATGGGGAGGATGGCAGCATTGGGGGGTTGGTGTGGCAATGTTGTCTTAGGTGGTAACGTTAACAGTAACAGTGGCGAGAAGAGGTACGTGAATTTTGCAACCTTATACGCCACCAGTATACGGGCACAAGTATACCTCGATACTAATGCCGATAATTTTCAGCACTGCTGCAAGATCATCAAGCTTCACACGCGCGCCAAGGAACGACCGTGTAAACGTGTTACTGAATCAGCGAACCTGGTGTCAATGCCCGTGATCTGGTTCGGTTTCCGAATGCGTGAAACATGACGGACGTTGCAGTTGACCTGCGGGTTTCCTCGGTGAACTCCCGATATTCCCCGCAATTGAATTCCGCCGTCGCCGGTCTTAAGGTGTTAAATTCGCGTTGTCGCTATGTTCAGGTATAGAACGCCCAGCCATGTATACACATTGAATTAAGATCATCGTAAAGTTAGATTTTCCATGCAAGAAGTTGACCCAACTTCAACAACCGATCGCATTCAATGGACAATTCATTTCTTTTGTGTATTAATTTTTATTCATATGAACTTGTGTCTGAACTGTGAATCGTGTTACGTCACGATTGCAAGATGCGTTGAATATGTAGTTCCGTTTGAGTGTATTCAAACGGTAAATAAATTCACGTTCTGAAAAACTTGGACATTTAATTAAATACATGGGTGAAAATTTGCATCAATTTAAGTGAGAGATGATATTATTGGCACATGTTTGTTAACGTTTTAAATGCTGTAACCTCTCAAATGTACGTTTACTTGCAAATATATACACAAGTCTTTTTTCCAGATCCCAGATACAGAATATGTGGTAGTACTGAATCATCATAGACGATTCTTTCTTAACTTCACTTTGAACACAGCTACGATTTTACTATAAGAAAATTTGACACAGAACGTATGCAAAATTGACATAAAGCGCCCCGTTTTAGTTTCAGTGTGAATTGGCTGTTATGGCTCTAGTCCATATCTACGGATCCCGCCTCGGAAACCGTCCTTTGGTGGATGCAGCCCCAGGAATGGATCTGAAATTGTGGTTTCGTTGTAGGTTGT
>NQII01000943.1:458224-479480 GCA_002778355.1 Clitarchus hookeri
AGAGAAGCCCCACTCAACCACGAAGTCGCCCAGTGAATACGAGTAGTCAAATTAGGTACCACACATCGGAAGGGCTGATGTATGTAGTACTTGTGTAAACTCCAGACAATATATTCGTCCTTAACAAATGAAACAGTAAAAGGCTTCATTATTACAATACCCTCAACCTCCAAGCACATTATAGGCTGTGCCTGGGGGCATTAACCGCGACACTATAAGCCACACTGTCTTCCACAGTGGCGGTATAGCGTCAGTGTTGACAATATTGTGAATTTAATGGTTCCATCTCAATAAGTGCCTAATTTATGGGTAATTATGCTTATAAAAGTGCTAAATGCATAACGAATCATATAACATTGGTTGGGCTTCGTATTGATCTGATATAGTATATGTTAAACATTTATCTAACTCCAACGGTTGCTGAAAGACGACTAACTATGCCAAGTTGGTGGACCTGACATTAGCATACTATGCTTGAAACATTATTTGAGGTAAGGCGACAACTTTCCTGTATTCTCGAATCGAGCTGTTTGCATAAACTGCCCATTATTACTTTTTAAACAATAATAGCACACCTATGCCTTTAGATAATTCAATGTGGTGCAGAACATGGTCTAATAACGAGTGTTCATGTTGCCACATTAGCTCTAGTGAAGCTGCCTTATGTCGCTGGATGGTAGACAAGAAAGCCACTGGCCCTGGTCATGCCTGCGACAATCAAATGGTCCTCACTCCTGGCTTTATGTTGAGATCTTCCAGAACTGGTCAGCAGTGTAAGGGTTCCTTCATATGCCCATTGCTCGTAACAAAATATGACTGTAAAATTTTAGCATCTTAAATTATGCCAGGCCATCCACCCTGTCTCTCACTACCCTATTCTCTGGCTTGTCGTAAACTTTAGGCACGGAATCACATATTCCGGCTTCATATTCCTATCCCCCTTCAATATACGTGTTTGTGCATACGTAACACGATGTATCTACATTGTACACCCACATTTTCAAGTTTCAAAACAATAAATAAAATTAGATGTATAACTATTATTTATAAAGTTACCCATAGTCAGCTGTTGTGACGTCATATTCGTAGTTACCTTAAAAAAAAGCTCCAGTACGTATATCATACGATATACTTCCGTTTCCAAGTTTTAAAACAATGAACAAAGTTAATTTATATTACATAAATAACTTTAATTTGTAGTTATGTACATAATTATTGGCTGTGACGTTATGTTGGAATCAGTCTTGAATAATCAAGTATGGAAATATAGTACTTCAAATGCCTACTTTGAAAAAATCTTTAATGCATATCTACGCNAGTCTTGAATAATCAAGTATGGAAATATAGTACTTCAAATGCCTACTTTGAAAAAATCTTTAATGCATATCTACGCCTAAAAAACCGAATATGGACATTGGATGACTGAATCCCCAGGCGTTAGAAAGAGTATTCATAATTTTTATACCATATTTGAATTATTCTCAAAGAAATGTCCAGTTGTGTGCTGCATATAATATATCATGTCTGGATATGTTATGCGAAACAAAAATATTAACTTAATCGATACGTGTATGAAGTGATATATTTTTATTCGAGCATTTATGTGCTTATCCCTAAACATTATAATATTTAGAAAAAATTAAATACCTACAATTGTTATCAAAATAAAATAAATCATTCTTGTACACTGTATTGCTGAATAACAATAATTTTTTTCATTGGATTTTTACTTTTATGTTGGTGTACAAAAAGTAAAGTTTCTCTTTTACTAATTTCTCGAAAACCATGCGCCCTAAGTTAAAAATGCTTCTAAAATGTTTTAATTTAATTTTCAACCCTTATGTCTGGGTACATTTTGAAATATTACTCTTCATTCTAAATAAGAAACCACCCAGACTATCCTCAATTACGCATGGATCGACAAATATATATATATTTATTCAATTTTGATTCTTATATTGGTGTGTGTGTGTGTGTGTACATGTGTTTTCATGTAAGGTTGACCGAGATGCCGGCTGCGCGAATCCAAACAGTTTTGCATTATCAAAAATGTTCAGGACTACTATTTTTTCTTTTGAGCATTTACAATGCAATTTTTACTGCCCTCAGACACATNATTATCAAAAATGTTCAGGACTACTATTTTTTCTTTTGAGCATTTACAATGCAATTTTTACTGCCCTCAGACACATTTCTTAGTTCGTTCGTAAAATACATATTTATTATAAGGTTGGCAACTTAAGTATAGTTTTTTACAATCAAATTTAAATAGTTTTCGGTACTGTACGAGTCGATACATAAGCTGCTTGCCAATATACTTTGAGATCCTTCAGTCATACGCATTCCCCATGGTAATCCAGTATGGCGTCGGGGGTTACACATATAATAGCTGTTTCTAATATCGAAGTTGAATTCACCTTTATAATACACGCATGTAGACATACAACACATTATATTACGTATCTAAGTTTTAAAACTTAAAAGTTAAGTATATAAAATTTTTATTTATAAATATATTGGTACCCAACATTGTATTCGAACAAATTTACTATATGGCTTTGATCTAGGTCATGGAGGTCATGGGTGAAACCTATAATACGAATTTGTTGGTTATAACTTCGAGGGTTGGAAAATGGTAGCCATTTATGCTCATAAAAAAGGCTTAAGGCATAATTAATTTTTCATCTTGGATATAATTGCACTGTCTGATACGTTCCAATTCCCATGTACCTAACTCCGGCAGTTGTTGAATGATGTCCGACTGTGCCTCTAAGTTCGTAGCTGTCTGATATAGGCATAATGCACTTGAAACACGTTCTTAGGTAAGGCAACCACTGTCCTGTATTCGAGGCTCGGGCTCGTTACATAATTACTTTAAAAAAACCTAAGATCAATTCCTATGCCTACTAAAGTCAATGTGGTATCGAATACATGCGAATAATAAAATTTTATGGCATCACATTAGCATTCGACTCGAAAACAATTCTATGCTTATAAAATTCAATATGGTGCCGGTCATTGCCTCGTAATCACATTCTCTGACAAAATATTCCAATTCTCTCTGAAAATACGAATCCGTAGACATGCTGGTCGATATGCTTGTTGAATTGTGAAATAAAAATGTATTTATTTAAATACATTACTTTTATTTATAAAATTATGCTTTCCATAATTTATGGTTGTGGCATCATAAACTACAAATCCGTCTTGGAAATACAAATCCACAGACACATTGCTCGGCATAATCTTTTCTGTAAGTTTTAAAATTGAAATAAAATATATTACATTAACTACATAACTTTTATTTGTAAAATTATTTTTTTTGTATAATTTACAGATGCTACATCATAATAAAAATATTTTTGAAAATACGAATCCACAGACGGGTCAGTTGATACACTTCTGCCTGTAAGTTTAAAAGTAAACCTGTTAATTATAAAATTATGCATTTTAAGTGTCTTGTCAGCATGACTGTTGTATAAGTTAACAGGTAATTTTTATATATACATCATTTAGACCTGTACTGGCACCCATATCCTGGTGGCTCAGTGGGAAAATGGTTTATATGAGGGCTTGGGGTATACTGGACTCTACCGCCCTATTCATCATCAGGAATGATTCCTATGTTATGAATTTGACGACTATACCTTAAACAGTTCGGAAATGACAGCCAACTATGCTTATAAGTGGGCTTTGGGCATACTTGACCCTGCGGACATTTTCATCGTCGGCGGTGATGCCTATGTTATGCATTTATGACTATAGCTTCAGTAGATGGGAAATGATGGCTAACTCTGCCAAAAGAGGGCTTAAAGTATACTTGACCTCATCACTCTGTTCGTCACCCGGGGTGATGCCTATGATATGAATTTTGTGGGCATATCATAAAGAGTTCGGAAGAACTCTCATAAGCTATTCCTGATCAGGAATAATCGGGTTATCAATAAGTATATTAATNATCGGGCTATCAATAAGTATATTAATTCGAATAGAATTAGGAAGACCAGGATCAATTATTGGTAATGACCAAATCTATAATACAATTGTTACAGCTCACGCTTTTGTAATAATTTTTTTTATAGTTATACCAATTATAATTGGTGGTTTTGGTAATTGAGTAATTGGTGGTTTTGGTAATATGCTTATAAGAGGGCTTTAGGCATAATTGCCCCAACCACCCTCATCGACATCAGAGGCCATGCCTATGATATGAACTTTGTGGCTATTTCTTAAACAGTTTGGAAATTAAGGCTAACTATGCTTATAAGATGACTTAAGGCATAATCGACCTAACCACCCTGATCGACACGAGGAGTGATGCATATGACATGAATTTGGCAACTAAACAGTTCAAAAATTATGCCTAACTATGCCTACTAGTTTCTTGGAGTCGGATATAGACATACTGTACTCGGTGTAATTAGCAGGGGTGTGTTAAGCTTAGGCATAGATGGTAGAATATGCTTGTAATAAGGTGAGGTGACAGCATGAAGGAAGAACCATGAGAGGGCGATTAACTATAAAATTCCNGTAGAATATGCTTGTAATAAGGTGAGGTGACAGCATGAAGGAAGAACCATGAGAGGGCGATTAACTATAAAATTCCTGAAACAAAATGGTTGGTGTTGATATGGAATGACAGAGCATAAACTGGAACATTCTTGAAACAAGATGACTGGCATTGACTTTGAATAACAGAGTATGAACTGGAAAATTCTAGAAACAAGATGGTGGCATGGAATAACAGAGTATGAACTGGAAAATTATGGAAACAATATGGCGGCTGTGATGCAATCCAATATGATGGACGGCTCCGAAGCCTGCAGTATGGGCACCAGATCCCTACACAGGTCAAGGTCAAGTTTGCAGATTTGGAGGGAAATTCAGGAAATTCTAGAAATATTGAATGTTTCCTGAGTAAATGGAATATTTTAGGTAAAGGTCAAAGGTCAATGTAAAAGGTCAAGTTAAAGTGTCAGTGTACTGGTCCACTACCAGATGCCATGGGCTCCTATCTTCCTACGCCTTACTCTTGTGTCCCAGTTCCCCCATTATCTACGTACTCTAGTGGAATCAAAGCCTAATTCTAGAAAATTACACCAAAGGGATAACGCGCCGCCTTCGTGCGCAATCAGTTACATAATATTTTGCATAAGAACTATTTCTTACTAGGCATTACCAACACACATGTTTTCTATTTTTTATTAATATTAATTATAAATTAAACATTAAAATTTATAAATAAAACGTAAGTAGATGCCAGATTTAACCAAAAATAACTTACGTTCACGTTCGCTTGTGATACATTGCATATTGAGGAAATAACCAAACACGTATTACATGGGATGATTTTTCAAAGGTTGGTTTCAAAAACTGTTAAGAAACCGAGTGTATACTATAAACGCATACTCAAGTCAAAGCACGCAACAATAAGCGAGGTGGCAAAGTAGTAACTACTACAATAAACTCGCTTTAGAGAGAACCCAGGTTCTATTACTCGTCCGGCCATTCCGATTTCGCTTTTTCCACGGCTGTCCGAGTTGACTCCAGGCGACTATTAAGTGCACCGCCTACCTGTCGCTTGTATCGTGTTGCAGTGTGTTACAAATCCGCTTATTTCTTCTTACGGAACCCCTAAACGTGGCCCCTTTATACCAATGTAGTGAAGTGGAATGGAGTGATTTGGGCGGCTTTTAACAACGAAGTCTTGAGAGCCGATGAGAGTGAAATGAGGTGCGAATGGAGCAGCGCGGGAACAAAAGTGCGTGGAAAACGGGAGATCCCCGATAAAACCGGCCTATCAGCGGCATCCTAACGGCACGATTCCCACTTGCAAAAATCCGGGGGTGATCCGGCCAGGGATTGAACCCTGTTCGCCTTGGTGGGAGGCGAGCAGTCTAACCACTCAGCCACCGCAGCCCCTATACCAATGTACGAAAAGTAAACGTACATCAGACGAGGTACGAATACTACTTTCAAATCCTTAGGTACATTATAAGTGCTATTTCCGATCTTTACAACATAGTTAAAAACGGCTTTCCACACTGCTGTATATCATTATATACTGGTCGGTAACATGCAAAACTATTACAGGGATCTGCGTTGAACTTTGCTTCAGATTTTCCAACAATAAAATTATAGAGTCACCGCTTAAAGTAACATATGCACGTACGAACAACACGACGGAAACACTGCACGCCACTTCAGAGCCTTGCGCGTAGGGAAGATGCGGCCACTAGGCACGCGTGTCAGTGTCGCCCTTATCGCTTCCACGTTTACCTGCATCAAACGCGCTAAGAAGTTCCAAGTAGGCGGCGCCCTTGGTACAGGCCTTGGCTGATTGCTTCTACGATCCTGCTGTCGACGAAACAGTCAGCCATAACTTACCAATCAAAGTCAGCAACCCGCGAATGACTTTTGTGAGCCCTATTATGGCGTTGGATACCAAACAAATTATATATTTTATAATTTTACCAAACGTTTTCATTTCGTACGCATTGTATGTGATGACATTATCCTCGAATAAACAATTTCACACTTGATATTTTGTTTAGTAATTTGATGTCTAATCCAAAAATTTTCTGTTTTGCTGCAAGACTTAATAATAATACTATGTTGTACAAGTGAAAAAGAAATTACAACGTAAACTAATGCCGTGGGCTACCGCTTGACATAAATGTAATCACCAAAAAAAAGTTAAAAAATATGCAAAAATATTTTTATACTTAACATTTTTATATGTGTTGTTTTTTATTTGATGATCACACAACATCACATACAATATATACAGGTTGACCAATGTTTGGTACAAGTATATAATTATTCACTTTTTGATTGATATCCGACACTCTTTAATTTGTAATTTGGCTAGTATCTTAAAATTGTTGCTGCGACTAACGAACACACTATTGTCTACCAACACAGGGAATTTATTGGTGACCACAGAAGTACTTCCGTGGTTACACAAAATATTTAAATTACAAAGAATTTGTTGGTGCCACAAAATATTCTGCGAGGTCTATATTGCCAAAAGAATACTGCGGCCATAAAAAAAAATGTTTTCACCAGAAAACTGTTTTTTTTTTTGTGTTATCTTAAACCTCTCAAGTTTAAAATGCTAGGGACCTGCGAGCCTAGAAGCAATAAAATCGACTTGAGAGAAGTCTGTAAAGCCGACATAAAAGATNAAAAACTTGCATCACAGCTGGACCGGAGCAAGAGAGCTAACAGTATTAAAACGGCCCCCTGAGTATTTACCGTATCAACGGGCCGTAAAATCAATCCTGGACTGGAAAAGGAAACTTACGTGTTCCGCCAACGAAGCGAAAATATTGTTTCCCGTTTTAACCTCAACGTTGGAATTCGAACTCTTAGCTAGCCAGGCTAGAGCTGATAACGGCAGCTGGGAAATGGAGTGACTCGGAATGGAAATATACGACCTTAAAGCAGTTGAAAATGTCTATCGATCGCCGATTCATAAGGACTGCGTAGGAGGTGTATACCCGGGCAGGCGTGGGGGAGTCTAGCAAAACTTTCGAGAATCAACTGATTTGGTATTCAGTAGTTGCGATATATACACTTATTTTGAAGTTATTAAAAACATCTACCTTATATATATATATTTTTTGGAAAATTAATGGCTTTTTCAAATTTTTGGGTTATTTTTATACACCGGTTTCCAATGTCCATTTATAACATTATATTGAAATATGAGCACCACACAACAAGTGCATAAGTACTTGCAACTGAGATGTCATTATTTTCTGTGTACTCAGAAATAGTAGCCGCGTGATTTCCAAACGTGTAAACTCGTTACGTTAATAGCAGTGACGCAGTGGTAAAAAAAAAACTGGACTCGGGTTCGTGGGGACGCGGACTCGATTCCCGGCCCGGTCTTCATGATTTATGATTTACATAGTTTTCTGAAGACGCACCAGGCGAATTATACATGGTGAGAAACGTTTTTGTAAAAGTTTTTTTTGTACGCAGTTAATATTTTAGAACAAACGACAGTTCGATTTTAAAAGTCCCCCGCGAGTCGAAACTCTTGAGTTCACACACCAACATGGCAGCTGTTTCCGCTGTCAGGAAAATAATTCTTCTATCCCGCATCGCGTGCACGAGTTCAAAGTTTTCTATCCTCTCATCAAATTGTTTCAAAGTGGTGACATAACGAAAAAAAAGCTAGTTATGAAAGTTATTCGTTAATATTATGTTTCAACATTTCTTGAATATTAAAGCCATTTTGGAAAATTGACTTTAAAGTACCCGCCAATAAAAATGTGCCCTTTGAAATGTTTGCCGCCTCGGCCATTCTTGTTAAATTCACCACCGGTGTAATATGTATGGAGACTATGTTAAGCTAAGCTAAATATGCCTTTAAATATTTTTAGAACAAAGAGTTAAATAGTCTTAGTCTGGTTCACGAGGGTTTCCTAAGACCTACAATTGGTAGTTCCATCTCCCATAGTTTGAGAAATGCATTAAACTATGCTTATAAAATGGCTTAGCACATAACGCATCACATCGCCATGTTCGGAGTTTTGAATACTGCCTTGGTTTGGAGTATTGTGTCTCCGTCTCCAATGGTTGCGATATGGCAGTCAACTACCTTTGTGCTGTGGGTACCAAGGTACGGTACCGTCCTTACAACAGGACTTGAGGCAAGTGTCACTGCAGCTCGTAGTCGCACTCGGATTGGTCACATACACTTGCCATAATCTAATTTTAATAAACCCCCATTTGNGTCACTGCAGCTCGTAGTCGCACTCGGATTGGTCACATACACTTGCCATAATCTAATTTTAATAAACCCCCATTTGAACACCTAAGGCTAAGTCTGAATATCCAAGACAGTGGCCGAGAAGACTTACATAAATTTAAAATTATTCTTGAAAAAAATATTTATTCATATTTTTTATGTTATGTGTAAATTTCAATTTTACATTTTAGAAAAAAAATTACATTTAACAAAACAATCTTTAATATGTCTTAAAATAGCACCATTCCTTAAGAAATTTGATGTAGAATACTTTTTTATTTGAAATAGTTATCTTTAAAATGGACGCAATGAGAAGGAATTTCGTTTAACATTGATTCCCCATTTGAAGTTCGCAACTGCCGACTTGGTAGGCAGGGCCGTTAATGGAAATGTCTACCCACGCCCGTGACGATTATTGGATATGAATGGTCTATTCAAGCGTCTATCCCATTGCATGCCGAACTGAAATCACACTTAAAACATTATGACAAGTGCTCTATAACAAGTAATAATTTCAATTAAATAAAAGTTCTCCAAGAATTTTCTGCAATAACAGATAACAAGAACTAAGAGACTTAACAACATTTGTGGTTTTCAATCTCTTATTAAAATTGCTACCTAGTGAAACACAATAGAACAGTAAGATTAGTAAAGAAAATCGCTTGTTCATGATGCTGATGAAAATTAAAGCTGGATTGTCTTATTCTGCCATGAGGTTCATGTCCGGAGTTCATCGTACAACAATATCACAAATTTTTACAACTTTAATGTTGCTGGCATCTAAAATTGCTCATTTTGTGTTCTGGNTCATCGTACAACAATATCACAAATTTTTACAACTTTAATGTTGCTGGCATCTAAAATTGCTCATTTTGTGTTCTGGCCTTGCAGCGATAGTGTTGTAGAAACAATTCCTGCAGTAGTTAAAGTAGAACAGACACAAAACATTGATCAAAGTGTTACTTTACTCAAATTACAAGGGCACGTGTGAACTTAAATTCCTAATAGGGATTACACCTAGTGGGGTGGCGAGCTTCAAATCTAAATGCTACAGTGGCAGGTTGGTTGATACATTCATGACAAATGATTGCGGGTTTTTGAATTTATTAGTTTGTGGAGACAAGATCATGGCTGATGAAGGATCTCTCGGGAGAAAACAGGTCTCCCCACAAGCGGATCATCGACGTTACTCCACCATAACTGCAAGATGGCACATTAACAACTGAAGAAGTGGAAACTACCTACAGCGTTGCCAGTGTTTGAATTCACTGTGAGCTGTCTTCAGAAAATTAAAATATATAATATTTTAGATAAGCTATCAATTTAATTGATGATATTATTCATATGTTCTGTGTTTTCTTAAAGCTGCAGTCTTCCATAACTCCAAATGTGAAATAAAGACAACTTTTACAATTTCATCAAACTGGAATAATTTACAGAGGAGATGTACACACATTAGTGTTACACATATTAAAAATACTAGTATATTAAATTATACAGAAGAGGGTAACGTTAAAAAAAAAAAAAGATAAATAAACTTTGTGCTAACAATGGCTGTTACTTTCATTCTTTGCCACGAGCTGAAACAAGTTTTGGTAAGTAGCTAGAAAAATCAAATGTTCCTCTTATATTGATACAATTCTGAACCTATTTTGAGCCATTTCGTAATGTTATGCATACTTGTTGTTTTCTACTCAGACTGGTTCGACCTCCTCGTCTCGTGATCGCATCGGCGCAAGACCAGTTGCGAGTGACCTCTCGAGGGTCAGACGCCATATTCTGACAGCCGTATACAAACAGGCTTATAAAGCGAAACATTCCAGACGTGGACTCCATATAAACTTTCCTCAAGATGAAGTTATTCCGGGTGCTCTCGTGGTGAATGTTATAACGCAGTATCCAAACGTAGTGCCGAGGAATCTGAAAGAAGCAATTTCAGCAGCTTCGCAATAGGGCTGTTCAATCTCTCGACTTATAGATAATTGGCGATCAAAATCGATTTATCTGCGTCTCAGTGTTATCAATATTATCGGCGCTATCGAGATTATGGACGAATAAATTCGTNTCATCGTACAACAATATCACAAATTTTTACAACTTTAATGTTGCTGGCATCTAAAATTGCTCATTTTGTGTTCTGACCTTGCAGCGATAGTGTTGTAGAAACAATTCCTGCAGTAGTTAAAGTAGAACAGACACAAAACATCGATCAAAGTGTTTCTTTACTCAAATTACAAGGGCACGTGTGAACTTAAATTCCTAATAGCGATTACACCTAGTGGGGTGGCGAGCTTCAAATCTAAATGCTACAGTGGCAGGTTGGTTGATACATTCATGACAAATGATTGCGGGTTTTTGAATTTATTAGTTTGTGGAGACAAGATCATGGCTGATGAAGGATCTCTCGGGAGAAAACAGGTCTCCCCACANGAAGAATCTCTCGGGAGAAAACAGGTCTCCCCACAAACGGATCATCGACGTTACTCCACCATAACTGCAAGATGGCACATTAACAACTGAAGAAGTGAAAACTACCTACAGCGTTGCCAGTGTTTGAATTCACTGTGAGCTGCCTTCAGAAAATTAAAATATATAATATTTTAGATACGCTATCAATTTAATTGATGATATTATTCATATGTTCTGTGTTTTCTTAAAGCTGCAGTCTTCCATAACTCCAAATGTGAAATAAAGACAACTTTTACAATTTCGTCAAACTGGAATAATTTACAGAGGAGATGTACACACATTAGTGTTACACATATTAAAAATACTAGTATATTAAATTATACAGAAGAGGGTAACGTTGAAAAAAAAAGATAAATAAACTTTGTGCTAACAATGGCTGTTACTTTCATTCTTTGCCACGAGCTGAAACAAGTTTTGGTAAGTAGCTAGAAAAATCAAATGTTCCTCTTTTATTGATACAATTCTGAACACATTTTGAGCCATTTCGTAATGTTATGCCTACTTGTTGTTTTCTGCTCAGACTGGTTCGACCTCCTCGTCTCGTGATCGCATCGGCGCAAGACCAGTTGCGAGTGACCTCTCGAGGGTCAGACGCCATATTCTGACAGCCGTATACAAACAGGCTTATAAAGCGAAACATTCCAGACGTGGACTCCATACACACTTCCCTCAAGATGAAATTATTCCGGGTGCTCTCGTGGTGAATGTCATAACGCAGTATCCAAACGTAGTTCTGAGGAAACTGAATGAAGCAATTTCAGCAGCTTCGCAATAGGGCTATTCAATATCTCGATTTATAGATAATTGGCCATCAAAATCGATTTATCTGCGTCTCAGTGTTATCAATATTATCGGCGCTATCGAGATTATGGACGAATAAATTCGTNATCAAAATCGATTTATCTGCGTCTCAGTGTTATCAATATTATCGGCGCTATCGAGATTATGGACGAATAAATTCGTTGTGTATGTGGCCAATGTCCTGCTGATATATCATCTGTGGTATTCATGATGTTGATAATATAATCATCTACAAACGAACCGGATTCGAATCCCGGCGGGGTCGCATCCAGATTTTTCGCATGTGGCAATCGTGCCGGACGATGCCGCTTGTCGGCGGGTTTCCTCGGTGATCTCCCGTTTCCCTCGCCCTTGCATTCCGGCGCTGCTCCATATCCAGCTGCCTTCACCCTCGTCGGCTCTTTGTTAAGAGCCGTCCAAACCTCTCAATTTCACTACTAAACATGCGTTTTCACCAGTGGTTTACATTCGCTATCACAGATGATTTATTGATGTCGAAACTCCCGGTGCTACAGACAAGTTAATGATAGGAATATTTGTGATCAGCCCGCATAAGAATATAACCGATATTGATATGCAGGAAACACAGAGCAGCTGTTGACAACAGAACTCACGAGGCCCGGGGGCTCCACTTGTTCCCTGAAACAGAGTGTACGATATGCGACACCTCACTGCAACTCTGTGATGCCGAGTCGAGGCTGCTTGCGTTATCTCAACGCGAGGTTGTCGCGTTAGAAAGGTTGGTGTTTCGGGAGGGGGAAGGGAGGATTCCAGCGCGTGTCATCTGTCACACGTCCAGCTTATCAATCCATCAAGATGACGAACATTTTTCGTGACGGCCCAGAGCAACGGACTGTCGGCAGAGCAAGCAAGCTACGCGTAGCGAAACTCGCGGCTGGGCGCTTGATTGATTTAAAGCACTGCCGCCGGGGGGCATCCGGGCAATCAAGCGCGGTTTAGATTGTCCGGCCCCGCGAGAGAGTAGATATACTATCTGCGTTCAGCAGCGTGGCCGGACTCGCCGGGACTGTCCTTCCGTCGGCAGTTCGAACCGGAAATATATGAACCGCACGCGGCTCCCGGTTAATTGGCTGCTTTTATATGCTGTGCGGATTTCCCCTCCCTGCTATTTTCCGCGTTTCAAAATCAACACTACCACGGACAAATACTCTACACTGTAAACAAAATTGTTTATGCTTTTATCATGAAAACTCTGTCGCCAAACTTTTTCTACCTGTACAAAATAAATTACGCAGAAACATTGTTGCCAACAAAATCTTTCGTTAGATTACAAAATGTTTTCTTGTAAAAAAAATGCAATAGACTACTAATTAGGCTTACAATATATATGTGGTAATATTACCTACTAATTGTGGACGTGCATTTTATCTACACTGCCAAGAAATGAAAATAACATTTCCTTTTATTGTGATCTCGAAAACAACCTTGATGAATTAAAAAGATAGAAGTAAATGAAAAGTTATCATTCGAAGCATAATATATATTATAATGAAACTTTCGGAGCACCAAGAATTAACTTCACCAACCCATGTATTGTAAACGGAAGTTTTTTTTTTAACATATGACCGCTGGTAAATTTAATTTTTAAAACATATATTTAGGTTTTATAAAAATTTTATTAAGTGCACAAAATGTAAAATTTAAAGACGAAATGTGGCAATGAAATCATCACTTTTAATAAATGTTATCAAATAATCTCGAATGTGTTTGAAAATGTGTCCCACTGTCAATTTTGTTTTACTTAGAGGATAGGTATAATCAAACTTTTTGTGAATGAAGAGATTTGATCGGCTCTTAACACAGAGGTCATGAGAGCCGATGAGCGTGAAGTGAGGTGGGTATGGAGCAGCGCCGGAATACACGGGTAGGGGAAACGGGAGATCCCAGAGAAAACACGCAGACCAGCGGCATCGTCCAGCACGATTCCCACATGCGTGANGGGGGGGGGGGGTGGCAGGAATCGATCCCGGTTCGCCTTGGTGGGAGGCGGGTAGTCTAACCACTACACCATCGTGACCCCCCAGGATTATAAAGATTTACGCTTTGCTTACACATACTCGTTTCGGCTAACATCGTTGGCCGGCGGGTTTTCACGGGGCACTCCAGTATCCCTCCCACGCCTATACTTTAACTTCACCTCACTTCACTCTCACCGGGGCTCAAGGCCTGGATTTTAGGCACCGAGAAAAATATTTCCACTCCTTTCTACATCCAAAAGCCAATGGAACCACGAATGGGTGTGTGTGTGTGTGAATGGGTGGCTGGAAAAACACTGCAAGTTAGTTCTTTTTACTAAAACTGCTTTTAGTGGAGAAATGTTCTGTGCAACTCGCTGAATAAAACTATGTTCTTTCCCAGTTCTCAAACTGTCCCCTTAATAGCATAAATGTCATTAGAAGGGCACGACTCGCGTATTAAGTTAGTTGGAAAACGTTGCATGATGCAAGTCGAACGTTGGCTACACTGTGAAGACGAGGTTGATCCATGCCTACTCGTGCCTTCCGTTTGGAAAAATATCACTGCTAATGCCAAGATGAAGAGGCCTTTCATGTTCGTTGAAAGAGCCATTCTGACTTTCAAAGTTCAAGTTCTCCCGGAAAATAAGAAGATAATATTGCATCTCACCAAGTACACCTTTCGAAGAAGATGAACGCTGATGATGCTGTCGTGGGCATTGGGGTCACAGGTGGACTTTTCCCCACGATTCCTACTAACTTTGATTTCAATGATCTAACACGTCTGTATTCAACACCTCAGCCTATTTCTAAGGAGAAGACTTTTGACATGGCGCAATAACTAACGAAACAAGACAATCGAGAGTTTTATGAAAATATACCGAGTGTATAAAGAAGATTATTTCAGATAACTTCATTGTTCTTTTGATTTAATTCATTCCCATTATAAATAAAATATGGCTCGTTTGATTTAACATTCATATATACCTCGTCCCATTCAAGTTAATACAACGTACTTAATTTGTCAAAAATTGTCTTCAGCAAATCTGACGTGACAAGAAAAGATTTAATGTATATTCTTGTGGGAAAATATTATATATATTAGCATGAAAAACCGTTGTAAGTTACTTCTTTATATTACTCAGGACTGATCTACTGTGTCCACAGTAAAACTGCCCTGCTGTATAATGTTAGGGTTTCCTTTCATACAATGTTTCTTCAGCCACTTATGCAAATTATGGCACCCAAATTATTTCGCTACTAGCACATAATGTGAATTATCTCGTCATTAGAGAAGAATTGTTAAAAAAACGATAGCCATATGCAGCATGTTCCTTTAAGTATCTTACGACGTTTGGAAGGCGATTCCTTATCGACAATGACCTAAAATAGATATGTACGGCTTATGAGACAAAGCTATTATTAAGGGAGTTATGCACCCCCAAAATAAAAAGCTCTTAATTAAAAATATTTGAAACTATATGACTTAAACTTAGGAGGGCGCATGCTTTTAGGCGCCCCCTTAAGGAAAGGATTACCCTTAGGCGCCCCTCTTTAAGTTATTTTTGCCCCTATTATATATTTCATTTTTATGCGATTAAAACCTAATGTTGATAAAATTTTGTACCTCAGAAGTAGTGAAGACGTATGTAAGTATCAGAAATACATTACAACAATTAATTATAGATTGTACACAATATATCAATGGATAAAAACAATTTTGGTACCCATTTACTTTCATTTTTGCGCCCTTTAATAAATTTAATGAAGGGAAATGTACACTCTGCTCACCCTATTTGTCAACACCACTGGATATCGGCACAGGCAATGCCCAGAATGGTTTACAAAACACGATGTGTGCGTACACGCATTACTATGCCCATTTCTCAAAGAATGAAGAGAAAATGAACGGACAAGTATTCCAAAAGGCCATTTTGTTTTCTTATACGTTTCTGTTAGCCAGAAATGGCAACTTTCTAAAGAACTTAAGCTTAAAGAATTTTCAACGCACTTCCAAAAATCTTGCAATATGGAGATTTGCTTAATAAACTGGAGACAATCTACACATTCTGGCATTAGGAGTACCTGCAAAGAAAAACTTTTAATCTCCATCTTATTTTTAAAAGAAAAATTATTCATGAGACTCAGCAGGACGCAATAAAATGCAAAAAAGACCATTATAAATACACGAGAATTACGTCAACCTCCACTGAGGTAAATAAGCAAAAGAAATGAGAACCAGTGGTTTAAAGTTTTTCCAAAAACTTTCCTTGTATGTATTAAAATTCATCCTCACTCCTGCTTTAGAAACAAAACCAAAATTACTAGTAGTAAAATGTTGCGTTATGTTTTCGAAGCCTGAAGTGGTGGAGTGAATGAACTATATTCGCAGTTTATTTGAACTATTCCCGTAGTCCATGGTGACTAAGAACAGGATCAAGGGGAAAACTTACGCCACATGAGACATGAGTCTTGTTCTCTATTGTGCTGCAGACTTTTTCGTTTATATTTATGCCCGTCCATTTGGTTGAACATTTATGAATTGGTTACTTGCATTCATACAGTTCCTTATTTAATACAAGTTTTTAATAAGATACTTTTTTGGTTATTTTCTAGGGTTATATTGGATGGTAAAATGTTCCCCTCAGTTTTTCTTAGCTTGGTCGTACTTTAGTCCCAATTAGAAGAGAACAAAGTACATTTCAATCTCGCGCATAAATTGAACTGATTTATAAATATTTGATTTGCAGCTTACTGTTTTCGGTGTAACATAGATTCTAACCTCTGCAAAACTGCATCATGTTGACTTATTTGAATATGTAACTCTTTTTTAAAAGTCTGGTAACTGAATAATTTTTAATTTTTAACTACCTTGAAAAATTTCAACAATTTAACAATTAATCAGAACGAAATTTAAATATTACAGTTAAATAACTTTTTTGATTGAAAGTATTGAAAAAATTAAATCAAATACCTAGAAATAAAGAATGCATAAAAAAATTACTTTTTAATTATTTTTTTCCAAACTTAAATTACAAAATTGTATTCTTGTGTGCAATTAAAACAATACCTAAATTTCAAAACATGAGATTTGTACTCATGTTTATAAATGCTTCTGTTTCTAAGGGATAAGAAAATCGTTTAAAGAGAAATCAAATTTTCTTTAACCTTGGAACATTTATAGATTAGGCGATAAAAATTATTGGAAACGATAGTTTTTCATACGCCGTAGTACATTTTTAGTTAGAATATAAGTAACATGTAAATAAAAAGTTCAAAAATATTCATAATATATTAAGTATGACAAAACTACCCGCTAAAAAAGAAGTGGGAATGAAATATCATAGCTGATTCAATTCTTTACGTTGAAAATGAATACTTAACAAAGCCTCTAGGCAGTAAGAAAATTACGCTCTAAATTTCCATTCCAAATTTAATTAACTTCATTAGTATCAGAACACGTATTAGAGCCTTTGTGGATTTTTCAGAATAATGAACGGGTATGGAGCGAAAAAAAAAAAATCTGTGCGTATAAAAGGAAGAGAACAAACACTTCTTCGGCTGGAAAATAATGATGTTGAGAATGAATGCGCATTCACGCACGTCGTATATAGTCCATTCAGGGATACTGCCAACATTTCTGAAACCTTACTTAAGTACTACTTCCAGGATATTCCTCCGCCTTATGCAAATTATAAGATTAACGAAGTCTATAATATTACACCAAAGGGACAACGCACCGCATTCGTGCGCACTCACTTTAATAATATTTTACATAAAAACTATTTCTTACTAGGCATTACCAACACAACTTTTTTTCTAACGGTCTTTATTGATGTTATTTATAAATGAAATATTATAATTTATAAATAAATGATAAGGAATGTTAAATGTAAATAAAAATAAGGCACTTTTATGTTAACACACGTATAAAACGCTTGTGATAGGAGACGTATTCCGGAAACAACCAAACACGTCATTTATGGTGTGATTTTTCAAAGGTTTGATTCAAAAAGTGCGAAGAAACAGCGAATAGACTATAGCTCGTTTGTTGTTTAATGGACACAAGGGAAATTTCAGCGAGGCAAACTTTCACGCTCTCGGGAAGAAATGAGCTTCGAAACCATAGCCAAGTACGCCGGAGTCCAGTGTTATCAGATCCTACTTCAAGAAAATACCGCAAAGAAAAAAAAAACGTATAAAGCAAGTCCGTAATCAGTTTTCATGGCGTCAGAGAACTGCGCTAGTTTACTACGCGGTGCTGTAGTTGTTCTGTTTTTTGAATATACATTTACTGTAGCAGGAACAGAGTGCTTTGCTGAGAGAAGATTTTCATTTACAGACTAAATCACAGACAGGAACACCATTTATATTCTCGTATGCATCCAGCAAGAATAAAAAATTTTCAGTAACACTAACAGCTCATTTGATTGCCTCCATTACGTTTACAGTCAAAGATGGAAGTGGGTACAGACATATTGTTTACACACACATACGGACGTATGTGTATGTGTGTGCTGTACGTAAAGTCATATTCTCAGCGACGCAAAAAAAAGTGTGGAATTTGAAAATATCTTACTTGAATAAAAGTCACAGAAGCAGATAAATCTGAAACAGTGAGAATTGAGCCGAATCTGTAAAAAACAGTGAAAATTGAGCTAGTGATAATCAGTGCCAGATAACTAATTACTATGATAGCTGAATTTCACTGATTTTTTTAGTGATTCTCGCTCATTGTCGAGAATCCCACTGCCATAAGTCACTTGTTCCCAGTTAATTTCCTTGACTTGCCGGTCGTGAGTAGCTATCAACTGACATCCAGTAAATGTTATTTCACTGGTTGGTATCACTTATTCGTGTTTAGAGTGTACACTTACACAGACCGGCGCATGGTCGTACTTCGCCTCCAATGGGCGGGAACTTTCTAGACAACGAATGCCTTGTGGCTCATAGGACAGACTGTCCTGTGGCAGAGACCTGTTCTCGAGGTGCTCCTGTTAGCTCCCTCGTTTTCATTCCTCCGCTACTGAGTCCTCATCCGAACTCGTGCGTTCCTCAGGCTAGCAAGACTGGCACAGCCATACTTAACGCTAAAGTTAGTGCTTTGCTGAATTTTATAGTTGTTTCGCTATGTGTTATTGAGTGAAAATATTCTGATTTACGTTCTTTAAAATAGATTTTCGCAGTTAATTGCGGGGGAAAAATACTCAAAGTTGTGTGAGACCAAAGCCTTTATTTTTCGCACTTATATATCTGACTCAACGCGTGTGTTCTAAATCGATAAGTTTATTTTAAGCATTGTAAATTAATATCAAACGTTGCAGTTAGAAACGTCTACGTGAAATAAAAGGAGAGACGAGTTTATAAATAATCGAGTACAACGGCATTTAAAATACATAAAAATGCAAAATATACGCACAAGCTACAGAAAAAATAGCGATAAACAGAGAATAAAGGGAAATGCAACAAAAATGGAACTACAATTGATGTACACGAAAGCTCGCGACTCGACAAAATTGACGGGGTAACATCAAAAGTTTTCAGTTAAAAGCGCCACAAGCATGTTATTTTCGGAGAGAGCTTTAAGGGTCCCGATGGTTGACAAGCGAAAAGCCTATTGTTTTCAAATGTTAAAACTAGCTCAAAGTTTTTACCCTTATGTAAATGGAATTTGTGTGATTTGTAGAGTACTTCAACTTTTTTTTTGGTTAATTATGACAAAATTTCAGCTCAACCAGAGACATAAAAATAAATAAGCCGCCAACTACATCAAGTTGTTCACGTCTGGAAATAGGTAGTACTTTCGATAGCTGTAAGTTAGAATTAAAAATATTTAAATTACCTATATACACATTTAGCGAAGTAATTTTGATTTATCAGTTATATTTAGAAGGCCTATGGGCGGCCACGTGACACATATGTAGTATGTACTCACCAAATAACAAGCCATATATATGGATAATAAGTTAAATACATTTTTTAATATTTTTAACATTTATTTTTCATGTTTTTTGGTGATATCAAGCAGTAGACCACGGCTTGAGTTTGTTATAATTTTTTTCATCTGTACAACTTAGTTAGTATATTTTATTACGGCTGCAATAAGACAGAAGAACTTTGAATTTGCAATCAAATTATTTACAAAAATATAAACGGTAAATTTTTTTAATTCCAGCAAAAATGTCATTACATACAATGCGTACGAGTTGAATAGTGTTTGGTACGATTATAAAACAATTAATTTTTTGCGGTCCGACACCCTTCAGGGTGTTTTGTTCAAGTCCCAAAAATTATTTTCGATATTTTTAGGATATTTTATAATTATGTTTTATTACATTAAATAATACATTGATAAAAGTATCAAACACATTGGAAAATTTATTTACAAACATTAATTACAGAAATTACAGGAATTTATAATGTATATGTATTGGCATACAAAGTTTAAAATTTTGTATGATAATCATGTTTGGCTACAGTTCAAATAAGTTGTTAATGTCATTAAAATAAGATGAAGTAATTTCAAGGAATTGTTTCCAGCGGTTTGGCCATAATTTTATTTTAAGTTTTGCAATCAAATTTAAATACAAAATAGCCAGAAGTTAAACCCTAATCACAGGCGAACAAAATGCCACACTTCAAAGAAATTTCTTCTTGGCGTTCCTAAACCTTCAAAAAGCACTTTAGCTGAAATCAAACATTGTGCTCGTACAACTTTTTGAAATTTGTTTGGCGCAAATTTTAAGGTTAAAATGTTGATAACCCTACTAAGAAAGTACGCGAAAGTAATTTTTAACAGACTTGGAATCTTTATTAAATAGTTATTTTTTTGTATCGCTATCTTAAAAATGCAAAAAACAAAAAAAAATTGGTTGTCTGTAAAGTCGGTTTACTGACGATAGTTGAACGTGACAACGTCTTAAGAAAATACTGATGGAATGGTAGCATTTTTCAAAAGAAAATTTTAATTTCATTTGTTTAATAGATTTGTATGTATATATCAATTCTTCATTTTAAATTTAAAAAATAAAAATACAACAAAATACTTGAATAAAATTTATTGTTTAAATTTCTACTCAATCGTTAAAATTTTAATTTTGATTTTATTATTTTAATACTATAATTAATTTTTTTCAATTAGTAACTTAATTATTTTTGCAAATTTAATTGTAATTTGTTATAAAAAAGTAATTAATTTTAAATAATTCATTATAAGAATAAACAATGATTAAATTATTGTTTATAAATC
>NQII01000943.1:480495-492782 GCA_002778355.1 Clitarchus hookeri
CACGGAAAGTAATGCGGCCAGGCAAATTTTTCTTTTGCGGCGGAATATTCTCGAAAGCCTCGCCTTCCGCCGGAAGTGAACCGGAAGTCAGGAGCCGCGCGTAACACGGACCCTGGCGCTCGTAGCGGGACCCTGTCTAACAAACTCTCCTAACTTAATGAAATTGACAGAAAACATTACCAAATAATGTTATCGCAGGAACATTTGCGCGTTCAGTGACTTGCAGGGTAGAATCCACAATCCTCTGCACGCTCCCAAGAAATGTTTCGCAAATTTACGAATACCAGAACAGTGCATGGTGTTATGTTTGGTCGATTTGGTTATGTGTTAGTTTCACCAAATAAAGAATCAACACAAAGTGTTGTTCATGTGCAAAACATAGTGTATATTGTTTTAATAACAATACACAAATCGCTTACAGCCACGTCTGAGGGACGTGACTAAAATGCCCTTAAAAAGGGGGCTCTACTCAAGCGCTCTACACTAGAAACAGCCGCATAACTCACCACTGTTATAAGACACTTGAAACCGATTCGATCAATCGCGCTCCGCCTGGAAGGTCACACGTCGGCGGCGTCGATCTTCCCCGGCGGCCGCGCCTCGGCTATAGGAATAGCATACACGGTCTGAACCACGGAGTCGTTTTTCACGTCTTCGGGCTTCATGCGAGTTGTAGAATGAATGGCAGAATTGTACTAGCGAACGATTTTTGGGAGTATATCCAACCACTTGTAATTTCCCCAGTTTATCTTTGAGCGTCCTGTGAAAATACTCAACGACGCTGACCTTGAGCCCAGAGCATGTATAATAAGTATTTATGCCATACTTTTTCAACGGTGCTCGAAAAGTTGCATGAAAACATTCTTTACCATCGTCGGTGTGGATATTTTTCTGTATGCGTCCTTCGCGCAACACATCCGCCACGGCTTTCGTGAGGTCGCGCGCATTCTTCGACTGAGCGGCCTGGCCCAGGCATACTTGGAAAAAGTATCGATTATGGTCGAAATAAAGCGACGACCTTTATTCACACGAGCAAAGTCTTGCATTTCGATCAGGTGAGATCAGAAAGTATCTTCCGGCCCTTTCATTACGTATTTTCTGCGTGGGTAATTTATCCTAGCGTATTTGTGCAGCTCGTCAGCGACTGCATACTTGCTCAATTCGAAATGTGGCCCGCCTCCGTGAGTTCTTCGATGATGGAAATTATTTCGTTCGTGTGCGAGCGGTTTCCTGCTGCCTGCGAAGCAATCAGAAGTATCAGCCTATCTACTATCTCATTCGGATCATCCCAATACTGATAGTAGATTTTTTTTCCGCTCTCCAATATGCGAGTCAAAACCGAACCACCAATTTCATGTACCCTAGGAAACAGTCCTGCTATAATAGGGAATTTTTTGTGTCTTTAAATCGATGTGATGCAAGGTTATTCCCGGCGTAATCTGCGCAACTTTTCTTTAACAAGAGGCAGTACTTGCGCAAATCCGATTCGGTGTAGTGTCCAGGGCGCCTGCGAAACAAAAGTTCGCTCAATCCCTGCGTGATATTCACCTGGCGCTTGCCGATCTGCAGTACACCCCTGGGGAAAAATTAAACTTCCTTCTTTCCAAGGTACCATTTTCCACCACTTTTCTGCAAACCATAAGTCTTGTCGGCAGTACGGCCAGAGTAGGAAGCAAGGTAATGAGATAGAAGAGTGTCCATATCGGGCCCGTGCTCTCGTGTTCGTTTCCGTTCTCGCGCACGCAGCGAATCGATCAGGGGCAAACCGTCTTCATCGCTAGTGATGCCACCTTCCGATTCGGGCAATTCCGGGTTTCTTTTCCGTTTACGCGTCGGGGCCGGTTATTCCACCTTGATTTCACGTTTTATTTCAACGCGGGCATCGTCCCCGTCACTAGGTTTTTTTTTCTAATTTCGTCTGGCTGGAGGGTAATAGGTTTGAGAGCCTCCCCCTTTCGATTCTCGACGGCCATTCTGTAATTTTAGGCGAGTAAGTATTTGGTCCGTACCGCCTCGATCGCTCGCTGAAGCACGCTCACCAATTCGGTTCGGTTATCCATCGTTCACTGAGTGGATAAGGAATTTCGTACACCTCACCTTTTTGTAGGAAATCATTTGCAATTTTCTGAAATTGCTTTATTGATATTTTCGAGCTGTCTGACACGCGTATCCAATATCTTCTTGTTACACCTCGCAACATCAGTTTTCGCAGCCAGTTTGGACATTAATACGTTTTGTAGGTCCTTTAATTCTTCTCGTCTGCGCGCATTCCACACATTGATGAGGTCGATTTTCCGTGCCTCCACGGTCGCTATGCGTTTATCGACCACCACCAATTTTCAAACACTTCATTTTTCACACTTTCCAATCCAAATTCCAATACATTTAGTATCAGTTTATCATTCGCCGCTAGTATGCTGCGTCTGCTGTTCCATGTAATTCTGATACAATACAATTTCAATTGTATTTAAAATGTGCGGTTATGATGAAACCCAATTTCTTGATTTGGATTTGGAGACTGCGTAGTTACGTGATTTAGTTGAAAAAAATTATAAGTTTTTGTTTACACGATTTACATATAGCAAGTTTATTATCCTCTCTGAAACATTTTCGCACAAATGAAGTCTTATATTCTCTTGATTCCGTCTTTGTAAAAGTTCACATTTCTCATTTTATTGGCTCAAAACGACAAGAGTTTAAAATATATTTTGTCAAATTATTTCTAAAAATTATTCAGCTATACCCTCCCATATTTCTGTAGGCTTTTTGAATTAATATCAAGCATGTATGGAAGGTGTGGAGAGTGGGGGTACGATCTAAAAAGAACTTCCAATCTTTGAAGTGGCATTTCATTTGAATACGGACCGTTTTTAATGTCCGTTTCATTTTGAACACATATAAATGACTACTTTAGCACGAAGTTTCGTTCGTTACACTAATAACAGCTGGTTTGTGAACACGTAAAATAAAACGTATTAATTAACCTAGGAACTATTTTTCATCCGCTTATTTTCTGCTTTTTTGATGTGCGTCGGCAGGGCAGTCAGAATAGCCAACGTAATATTAATTTTCATTCGTTCGTGCATCAGCTGATACAGGGTTTTGTAAATGGCACGTTGTTTGTTACGTATACGTAAAATTGCCACTCACTGACTGTCAAAATCTCGCCGACTTGTATGATACAGACCATAGGTAGGCAACCGACAATCCTTGTGCCATTGTGTGCCTACCCGGCAGGGGGAGGAGGGTGGCTAGGCGCGAGACCGCGAGCCAGGTGCCCCGGGGATAATGCCCGGTAACTCAGCAGCTTATCGCTTCTTGGAATTTCCACAGAATCGTGGCTGTGCACTGTATTCTTTGGTACATCGGAGTCGCGAGATTTACTGGCCAGTCGCCGCGGGCCCCCCAACTGCGATGCTTGCTGCGTAGTCGTACACGCGTCCGGAGAAGGCCACATTTATCTCAATCGTGTTACTAGTCGCTAAGACCACTTAGTTATAGTGTCGGATTCGATCACCCTGTACAAACATTACATCGCCGTTTCCGTCCTGGTACTTCACGTGTCGGTCTGATTTTATAGACGTATCCGTCAGATATTTCCTCAAAATATTTTTCAACTCATCATGATAGCGAGAGAGAGATGGGCGGCGCTTAACGGCTGTCTTCAGCGCTGATGAGATTGATTGATTGGAACGGGTTTATAAATGTCCTCCAGTGGTATGTCTGAAGGCTTATCAGTGAACAGCTTACAAACTAACTTATGACTAACATAAACTAACACCCATGCTTTACCTAGGATTCGAACCCAGAACCTCCTGCACCCCAGACCGGCGGCGCACCAACCGACTGCGCCACGGGAGGTCGGAAGCGCTGATGAGATGAATATGCAGCAGTGACAGAATTCAGTGCTGGGAGAAATGGAAGTACCCCGAGAAAACTAACGGGTAGCAGAAACGTCCGCCACGTTTCCCACATGAGAAACATGGGAATGAACTCACGTTAATCTCTTTTGTTTTTTGTTTATTGGCGTAAAAGTCAATGACTTTATCAAAAATGTATTTTTAAGTAATTGTGAAAGTTCCGAAAAGCCGGTCCGTGTCTGAATATTTTGCGTTGTGGGTACAACTCGGATGGAATGATTTTTACGAGTCCAGGTCAGAGATACATCTACTTATCATTCACGATGTCGGACGAGTATAATAGTTTTGTAACGAATATAATTAAAAATCCGGGTTGGCCTAGTATAAAGTTTGTAATGAGTTGGCCAATATTTTTTGCAACAAACAATTTCGAGAAATTACACCTTCCTGTTTACGTGTATAGCAAATTAAAACATATTAACACAGATTATTTTGATGCCTTGCGGCTCTGCTAGCCAGGGTAAAGCGTCGCGTTTATTCTCCGGTCATTTCATCGTGTGACGTTTGTGAGAAGAAGTTGCACGTGAATAAAGTACTTTACTGGGGTCCTATGTAAAGGCTGTTCACGGTAAACTGAGCACTTTTGAAAGCCCTGCTTTATATCTACTTGTATGTACATTGTGCATTCTTTCGCAGTATGTAAAAATAACATTGCCGCGAACCTGATCACTCTATCCATGCGTTAATAAGGTGAAACTGTGGCATTATAAAAAGGTCAATATCTTTTACAAATTTCCTAATTCTTACACTTATCTGCGTTAAAAAAAACGGAAAGCTAAATAAATGCAGTATTCGCCAATGTTTAACTAATAGCACTTTTAATTCAGCGTTAAGACGTAAACTGTTTTTCTTCCGTTCTTACCAACTTTACTGGGCGCATTCCAATCAGTGTATCCGTTACAATACATGCAGGTAGGGACAGCTACATTTTTCAAAGATTTCAAAAGTGCTCACTTTACAGCGAACCCTTTACCATGACAGTTTCCATCTTTGGTCAAAGCTAGGGTTAACCAGTGTCCTGTGTTACCTTCTATGTCAATAAGCTTCTTAAGGTTCAACGTCAGGCATCCTTGCGGCGGGCTAGAAGATAAGAGGGGAGTTGAATAGCTTTAATAACCAAAGCTACTTGTTTCGCCGCACAATGGCAACACGGGTAAAATGAAGCTATTAAAGAGCTCTCTTGTGCCAGGCCAGATAAATAGCTTTTAAGACGCGGAGCAAAATGGTTACGGCTTCGTTTATTTTCTAGGATTCTTTTATCACCTTGAAAATAAATTATTAATATATGCGAAACAAGCTGAATAGCAATGTCCATCGCTTATCATGCAAAATAAGCCTCATAACTTTTTTATAACATTTTCTCAGAGTGTGTTAGCCGTTAAACACAACTACTCTTCCCGAGATCCGGAGGCATCACAAGACTCCAGTTTATACAGTTTTCCCAGCCGGTGGATCAAAGCAAAGAGGACGAGGAAGAAGCTGCGGGACGAAGGAGCTGAGCCAGAAATTTATCACTGTGGGACCTTCCCAGACGGGAGCAGAGCATTCAGCTTGGAGTTTACGTGTGAAGTTGAACACGCCATGCAAATTACAGCTCTCGTGTGACAGCGGCGTCCTCCTTGCATTGGGATTTCGCGTACGGCTCGCCTCGGGTGGGGTTTCCCCGCGAAATACAGCCTTCTGGTCGTGACGTCTTGCGGGAAACACCAAAACGAACTCGAGGAATTTCACCTTCGTGTACACGACAGAAAACCATTAAATTATTTAAGTGATTGTTTGGCAAGATAAACAAATACTGATTTATTTTTATTAAAAACATTTAACCGCATTCTATTTTTAAATAAAGTTCCTCATCCAGGATGGTTTTTTTTTTTAAATATAAGGGCGTAGGAGTTCAAGACCAACCGACTCATGTCAATTCCGATGCAAATTTATTTTACGCACATCCATGAGTTTTATTTTTGCAAAATGTTGCGAATTTGTAATTAGCTACTACTTTTATAGCATTCGTGCAACTGCAATTTTTTTCTGTCAGCACCTTTGGGCGACCCGTGAACACTTGGGTTTGTTAGGCAGCCATCACTATTCAATGAAAAAAAAGAAAAGAAAAAATAAGCACTGCCGTCTGTTATTCAAACACAAACAATTTCGCCATAGCAAATATGCAATACACAGAGGTGACAAAAGTCATGGGATAGCAATATGCAAATATGCAGATGGCAGCAGTATCGCGTACAAAATGTATAAATGGGCAGTGCATTGGTTTGGCTTTCATTTGTAGTCATGTGATTCATGTGAAAAGGTTTTTGGCGTGATTATGGCTGCACAACGGGAATTAACAGACTTTGAACGCGGAATGGTAGTTGGAGCTAGACGCATGGGACATTCAATTTCGGAAATGGTTAGGGAATTCAACATTCCGAGATCCACTGTGTCAAGAGTGTGCCGAGAATACCTAATTCCAGGCATAACCTCCCACCATGGACAACGCAGTGGCCGACCGCCTGCACTTAATGACCGAGACCAACGACGTGTGCGCAGAATGGTCAGTGTTAACAGATACGCAACACTGCGTGAAATAACCGTAGGAATCAATGTGGGACGTACGACGGACGTGTCCGTTAGGACAGTGCGGCGAACTTTGGCTGTACTGGGTTATGCCAGCAGAAGACCGACTCGGGTGCCTTTACTAACAGCACGACATCGCCTGCAGCGCCTCTCCTGGGCTCGTGACCATATCGGTTGGACCCTAGACGACTGGAAAACCGTGGCTTGGTCAGATGAGTCCCGATTTCAGTTGGTAAGAGCTGATGGTAGGGTTCGAGTGCAGCGCAGACCCCACGAATCCATGGACCCAAGTTGTCAACAAGGAACTGTGCAAGCTGGTTGTGGCTCCATAATGGTGTGGGCTGTTTTTACATGGAATGGACTGGGTCCTCTGGTCCAACTGAACCGATCATTGGCTGGAAAGGGTTATGTTTAGCTACTTGGAGACCACTTGCAGCCATTCATGGACTTCATGTACCCAAACAACGATGGGATTTTTATGGATGACAATTCGCCATGTCACCGGGCCACAACTGTTCGCGATTGGTTTGAAGAACATTCTGGACAATTCCAGGGAATGATTTGGCCACCAAGATCTCCCGACATGAATCCCATCGAACATTTAAGGGACATAATCGAGAAGTCAGTTCGTGCACAAACTCTTGCACTAGCAACACTTTCGCTATTATGGAAGTCTATAGAGGCAGCATGGCCCAATATTTCTGCTGGGGACTTCCAACAACTTGTTGAGTCCTTGCCACGTCGAGTTGCTGCACTTCGCCGGGCAAAAGGAGGTCCGACACGATATTAGGAGGTATCCCATGACTTTTGTCGCCTCAGTGTATATTCTAAGGTGAGCGATCGTCTGCATCTCAAAACACACACTACATGGTCACTGATCGTTTGGAAACTCTCTGAATATTAAGTGGTATGCTGGGTATACGTCATACCACTATGGAAATGCCTTGAACTTCAAACTGACGAAATATCAGCTGCAGCTATAATAATGGGCGTACAACACAAGTTTATGGATGTTGAAAAATGCGTGCTTACTGGTGTCCACGCGTTTGGCCATCGTGTCCGTCAGCCGCGCCTCACAGTGAGTGATGCAGGGGTGAAATCGTAAAGTGAGAGACAGACAACCCGGTGAGCTGTAAAAAAAAGTGCTCCAAGGATAAAGGAGTGGAAAAATTATAGTGGTCGTCCCAAAGTCTTGAACTAAAACGCAGCAGGCACCTTCACTTTCAACAGTCCACTGCTCATATACATTCCTCATAATTTCCTGCACGTGCAAATTTGGGCGGAAGGAACAGCCCGAAACAAACATAAGCCTCACAAAAATTTTGCAATATTGTGAGATGTGGCAGTTTGGGTGGTAGGTGTTCTGTAATTCTTTTGTAATCAACAGAGAGCGCACTAACCCATTAAGCTGAAAACATCAGTTTATAATCGTCCACAACCTCCAGAAACACTTCCAGATAGGATAAGAGCTGCCCATATGGAATTAGACCACCATCGAAATGATGACATCAGCGTATTGAGTACAAGCATGCCACGGTGTGTTAGGGACCTGCACAATGCACATGGAGGCCACATATGGTACTAAGCTGCAGTGGGAAGAAATAAACTCTCCCTAGTCAGAAATACCTTTGAGATAATTTTGTTATTCTTTCGTGTTTATTTGTCAGCGATATTGAAAAAAAAAAGTTTTTTTTTTGGAAACACTTTGAATTTCACGTTTTGTATCGGTACCATTGGGAACGTATAACTGCCATGCTTTCCTTAATGTATTCTTTATAAGTTTGTGCAGTCTGTATGTATATTATGAACTTTTTGTGAGGTGTTTATATCGTTCTGACCAAATACTTGCTCACAAATAAACAAAATGGATTTTGATATAGTTTTTTCCACACACACGTACACACGCACACACACTCTCTCACACTCTCACACTCTCACACACTCTCTTTCTCTCTATCTCTCTCTATCTCTCTCTATCTCTCTCTCTCTCTCTCTCTCTCTCTCTCTAATTGCGTATANATCTCTCTCTCTCTCTCTCTCTCTCTCTCTCTCTCTAATTGCGTATACATTTTGTGAACTTCATTTAAAGTGTTTATTTTTCATTTATGGCCCCTGTGCTCTTTAAGCAATCAATATGCACACTCAAAACAATTATTCGCAAATTGACTATGTCAGTGTATGTGTAGAGTGAAAAAGCGCGAATGGTAAAGTTATTTCCCACACATTCATGCTAATGTTCCTACATTTGCTCAGGAAACAGTCAAATGTGTATGGAAACTTCCCAACTTTGTATAGTAGCGACGGTAAACATCCCATATTTTTAGCCAGATGTGTGGTATTATTTCCATACTATATATGGGTTAAAAACTTCCAATTCAGTTNCGTCAGAAACTTCCCAACTTTCTATAGTAGCGACGCTAAACATCCCATATTTTTAGCCAGATGTGTGGTATTATTTCCATACTATATATGGGTTAAAAACTTCCAATTCAGTTTAGGAAGTTTGCCAGGAATTTTTTTAGCGTGCAAAGACGCAATTTTTTCACGGAAAATTAGAGTGCTTGTTAAATTAAAATATTGTATGTTGACGATTTTATTTCTTTAACTGGCTGTCCTCTATAAGTGAAAATATTTCCTCAGTTGACTAAACCAGTGAGGATTTTTCTGCTACAGCGTTGATTCCGTGATTCACCCGCAAACACCTTCGACATGAAAAAAAAAATATGCAGTCAATCGTAAAATTATGAGATAGCTACGTTGCTACAAAAAATACCTCGCTAAGAAAAAAAAAATCAGAATCAAAGTTGGTAGTATCCATTCCACCTTCGATTTTTCTTACAAATATTAGTAATGAAAATTTATAACCAGAAAAAAAAAATTCAAAGCTAAACATTACAAAGAGGATTATTTAAAGATTTTGTTAAATATTTGTACGGTTTAAATTACACCTGTATTTTCCCATGTGGGATTTACATTATTAAATAATTAGTTATTATTTAATTACGGTTACAGATGTGAAACTAATCTTGTAAGAAAAGCAAGTCGGATTTCTAAATAACTGCGAAGATGTTCCCTATGCCTTGACAAGCTTTACTTTTAAATAGTGACTCCAAAAATTAAGTTGTGGAGGAAAATATGTAAATCCAAGATGACAATGATACTTTCCCCTTAAGGGCTCCGCCTAGTGTGGGACCGGCCGAGAGAAAGGATAATGTTTTGCATGTTGTGAAGGTTTTCACATCAGCGCATTCACCTACGCGTCATAAAATGCTGTTACGATCTACGCTACGTGTTACGAGGGGACCGAGACCAGAGGACACGTTGCTAATACGTGGTGGTGGCCCGGTGGTGGGCCGCTTCGACGGCGCTGTCCGCCCACGGCGGAGCGCCGAGACAACTGTGTGGCGCGGGGCGACCGTTCCTCTCCCTGGAAGCGTTGCATTTCCCCTTCCGTTCCCCTCTGCAGAAGAATGCTGTTGGCGGCGTGGTATGACGTCACGAAGAAACAACCTTACAACTTGATAGAGGCTATTATAATGTTGTCCGACCTTTGAGAAACTCTTGGTGATAGGACTGAATTAAAAGGACGTTTTGCTGTGTTTTGAGAGAGATTCCAGAGTGACGTTCACAGGGGCGGAACATACGTTCCTTAAGGGGGAAAGGGAATGAATTATAACACATTTTATGCCCAAGTAAAGTAAATTTTAATTGTACATTTTTTTGTCAGCATCATAGTGTTGGAGAATATGAATGTGTAAATTTTGAGGGGCAATACTGTAGCTTATACATTAACATATGAGGGTTTTATAATAATCAATTTTGATATGACCGTGTTGGTCAAGTTTCTAATGGTATAATTTTATATATTTTTTGAAAATAATTGTACTCAATATATAAATTTTCGATTTTTACACTTTTTTACATACCATTGCAAAAGTACTTTTTGCTCAAATATACTTGAAAGAAAAGGGAACCCTGTTTTCGGACATTCTCACAAAGCTTAGTCGTCTAACAGCTGCTGTGCCTTATGACGGTTGCGTTTTATTGAGACTTTGCTGCTTGAATTTAATTAAATTTAATGGAAAACCACTGATCGAAGGCAGAGACGTGCTCTATGTCTCGTGCATCGGAAAACCTCCATCGCAATGCTAAATGATTTTAGGACTGTCTCGGCTAACTTTCTAAATTTAGCTTGTGCCAGTACACAAATATTTTAAAACGATTAGCAATTTTTAAAGCTTGTATTTAGATAGAATAAGTTTACAATTACTGGTAGCCCCAAATAGAGGGATTTCAACCTCTTACAACTCATTTAAAACTGACTTTCTCAGACGTTTTCAAAATCCAAAATTTTACAATAATAAAAGTTTGACAAATAAATGACAATCGTAAGAGATGATTCATAAAATTGCTCAGACGAATTGATGATAATTGAAACGTGATAAACAATTATACTTAAATACAATAAATTGAAAAACCTTAAAATTTGCAAAATACGTTGAATAGAGTATTAACTTTTGAGCAATTAGAAATAAAGGAGGGTAGCCTAAAAAGGCCAGTAGAGCCTCCTTTCGTAAGACAAACACATTAAAACCTTTAATAAAATTTACATTAAAATGAAATTATCGATGGAGGCAGTCAAATTACCTATCAAGATGTCAGCGATTATAATATAAAAGGAACTAATACATTTAAAAATTAATTGATAAAAATTACGCCCAGCGCGTAAGTCGTGGTCGCAAAGCATATTGAAAAAACTGGAAAAATCCTTGGGCAGCAAACACTGAACACGACACGTTATAAAACTGGAACACACAACAAAGCTAGAGTTTTAGATTAAACCGAAAACACAATTTATAAAATAAAAAAAATAAAAAGAAACACCAACTCACATTGTGTGAAATGTGTCCCAGACAAAGATGGCCAAAAATTTTTTTTTTCAAATCGATAGCGTGAAATGTGTTAGAGACACGCCTAAAATAATTAAATATGTAAAGCCAAAATCCTTTCACTAGGCCGGTCCCTCACTATGCAGCCGCGTTAACGATGTAGTATAAGCTGTTCACGGTTAATAGAGCACTTTTAAAATCAACCTCTGAAAAATGCCACTGCCTCTAAATGCACATATTTCAACGGGCACACTGAGTGGCATGCACCCGGTTAAATTGGTAACGACGGGAAGAAAGTAGTTCCATGTCTTAAACGTTGAATCGAAAGTGTTAGGTGAACATTTATGATTAGGCGCACTGAAAATATTTCTTTCACTTTCTGTTTTTCATGTATATAAACACAATAATTATCACACTTGCAATGTATTTAACTATGTAATAAATTCTCAGTTTCACTTGGCCGACGCAAGAGTAAAGTGACGAGGCCCATAGCAATGCAAGCTTTACTTATGGTGGAAGAATACGCGAAGCGTACAAGTAGTTCTTACGCAGGGCTTTCGAAAGTGCTCAGTTTACCGTGAACCACCTATATATATTGTTTTTTTTTTTGGCCGTAGGGAGGCAGGAAAAATAACCCCTTCGCCGAGGGAGATTCTCAAATAAAAAAAAAGTGTGCTTTGCCGCAAAACGCAGTCAGCTGAGTGCACACGGCCAACATGCTGCTGGTAACCCGCCGGCTGCACGCTTACATTATAAATTTGTTGGTGACGGAGCCACGGAAGTCAGGCAGATATCCATCACGGCCGTCGCTTAAACGAGAAGAGAGTATTTACAGAGCTGTAGCAACAGCAATATATTCACCGAGAAAGGGAGGGAGCCCCCCCCCCGCCCCCCGAGCGTTTAAAACTTC